>JAIPRL010011767.1:0-13022 GCA_025469235.1 Pemphigus obesinymphae
TGATTTATCATTGCTTTCAAATTCAATACATCCACCAAAAGTACCCTGCCCAGTAGCGAAGTGCATCCACCAATACTGACACCCGACGAGCGAAGTGCTTCCACAACCTACTGACCGGCTTTTTAAACTTACATTGAAGTTTTTAATTGTATTATTGAATGAGATAGTCAGTAGAAAATATCCTATGTTGTGAAAAGTGAAATTTATTTTACTTCATATCTACACATGCAAATAGAACTTTTTAAAAGTGGAGAAATATTGAAAAAGAAAATGTTCTATGATAAATATTACGTGTATTTCTACACAATAAAATTACAATACAATACGATGATAAATTATTGTGACCACTCCGAGTACAATAATAACGTTTGCCGCGTTCTCGATTGTATACATATACGAATTAGCAATTATTACTTTTTTAATCAACATTAATCGCATATTTTGTGATAACATTTTTTATTAATTATTAACCTGTCCAAATCACTCCGATTTTTAAATATTTATGCCAGTATATCACTAATTATACAAGTTTCCGTCAAAAAAGGTTCTAAATCGATGTATTCACCATATAAAAAGGTTTTATGTGTAGATTTCCAAGTCAAAGTTTTCGAAACTCAACTAAAATAATGTTAACAACTTTGATTTTAATATAAGCTAGTGATCAGATAAATAAATCAACCGAAATACAAAAAACTTTTTTTTTTAATTTTAATTGTTTTCTGAACAGTTTCAATAACGACACATCGATCATTTTCATTCTCCGATGACAAAATATAATTTATTGTTTTTTAAAAATTAAATTAGACAAATTAAGTGTTTAAAATGCAATCAAATTATGTTCGCAGTTAATGTTAAAATAGGATTTAAATAATAAACGAAAACTGGTAACAAGTATACTATACATAAATATATATTATAATATCATAGAACTCGGAGAGATTTAATGAAATTATTATAGAAATAGTTTTGAGAAAATCATTCACAGTTTAATATTATACTTAGGATGTAGGTAGGAGGTAGGTACCTATATAATATATATACTGCAGTATAAGCACCGGCTATTGGGTAATTGTGTAGTAAATACAATTTTGTTGAGTAATTATATCATATACACCTATGTGATAAAATTATTAAACTACCAAGTTCTCACAGTATTTTGTATGTATTAATTATTACACATTTACAAGGTTAAAAAATAAAAATCAATATTTAATCATTTAAAAAATTGATACTGCACAAACGTTTCAAAAATACAAAATAAAATTATAAATTTAACGAAATAAATATATACGAATAAAAAAATTATATATATTTATATATTCGTCCGTACTTATTTATTTACTAGTTTTAGTATCTAGTTTTAAAATTATTTTACACTTTTAGTAGGTATTTACTTGTTATATCATAGGTATTAAAGTTAATATAAACAATAATATGTTATACACCATAGACTTTATAATGTATAATCTGTAAAAATTAAAATGGTAAAAACACAATGTTTTATGAGTTAAAATTACGCATATGGTTTTATTATACACAATTTGCATGTTTTAAATTTCTTTCCGCATCCGTTTACATATATTACACAATTTACCAAACCACTCTATACATTTTGTCACTTTTCAATAGACGTTGTACACTTGTACCTGTACGTATATTAATATATAATGAACAATACATTTTTCGTTTCAATAAAGTTTATTTATTTACTTTATTATTATAGGTATAGATAATATGTATATAAATATTAAATATACCTTTACTTATTTTTTTAATAAAAAAAAATATATTTATATACATACATTGATAATAATTCAGTAGTTATTTATTTACATTAAAAAAAAAAAAAAAAAAAATGGTTAAATTATATACTATAAATCGATAATGCAACAGATCCAATGAAGGCATTATTTGTTACATACTCTATTATTATGTTATACGTCTTATACTTAATTCTTATTATAGGTGCAAACTTTTTTATATATTTTTTAAATATACTTCAGGAAATACAGTATTTGAAAAGTATTTCAAAAATATTTGTGAAATATTGTATTTGCAAGTTTTATCTATTATCTATTACTTAGATTTAATTAGGGTATTACTAACTTTTTGGTTTATATTTTCCGTCTTGTATTGTAAACCGAGTGTAAGCGTACATGCGTACATATAAGTTATAACTATACAAAATATAAAAATATCGGAAATTGCATACATGAACATGAATAACATTCACGTACACCTTTGGCTAGCCTTCCTTCATTAATGTTTAATTGAAGATCTCTTTAGGAACCCCATCATACCTACTAACTGTCTAGTACGAAATATTATACATTATAATAATACAAATATTATTTGACTTATTAATCATATAATATGTACAAACTTTTCATATATTGTGATCAGACTTATTTATGCTTAATTAATTAATTATTCAAGTTACATTATTATCTTGATATTGTGTATAAAGTTATTGTGTACGAAATAATGGCCAAAAAAAGAAAAAGAGGATATCAGAACGTGCGTGAAGTTAACACCCCGACTTAGACCAATCAAATCCAAATCGGTGCCAACATTTTGCCACTAATTCGCAACAATTCGCAACGCCAATAAAACAAATTTGCAACAAAGTTTACGAGTCGCTAGAAGCAAACATAGTTGCGAGTGCCGACTTCACGCAGCACCCTGACTGTATGCTTCATTAACTGCCCCTACTCCCCCACTACGGAACTTAGAACTTTTTTTTCATCACATTAATTTGTGCTGCACTGAACCAAATATATCTGTGATTTCAATAAAAATATAGATTAATTTAATAATATGGTTGTTAATATACGTCCAATAAAATGTTTGTTGATGTAGAAATAAAATATTTGTTAATTTAACAGTAAAATAACAAAACGTCTTATTGATTTAACAATATATTTTATCAATGTCTTACAAACGCCAAATTGTCAATCAAAATAGTAAATTTAAACAGAATATTTTTTCAATTTAATAACACAATTTATTATAATAATAAAATCTGTATTAATTTTACAAATTATTTTTATTAAATTATGACTTATATATTTTGTGAAATTTACAAAATTAATTTGTTATTGTAAACACATTTTTTTATTAATTTAACAATATATACATTAAAATAATAAAAATTGTATTATTTCAACAAATATTCGTTTGTTAAAATTTGATTATTGTATATTGTTAATTCTACCAATGATATTTGGTTTAGTTTGGCTTGTACCGTTGTCTCCATCGTTCGTGCTGCCCCCCCCCCGTGTTCCAAAGTTATTGAGATTTCAAATGAAGGGCAAATTTAATAACAGTCCCCCATACATCGGAATTTCGATCTTTTTTTTTCATCGTATTCGTTTTTCCTACATCAATGCTAGTTTGTGCCGTTTTTTCCATCGTTAATGCTGTCCCCGTTCTAAAGTAAAATACTTTTTAAAAAGTGGGGGTCATTATTAAGTTGACGTCCCTCCTACCAACATTGGAAATCTTAATAACTTAGGAACGGGGGCAGCATTAATAATAGGGACAATGGCACAAATCAGCACAAACGAATGTGATGAAAAAAAGTTCAAAGTTCCGATGTGAAGGGCCAAATTAACGAAGCGTATTAACTTTATCGTATTCACTCCAAACAGATGCGAATATTTTGCAACTAATTTGCAACATCGATTTCAGAATTTGCAATTTATTATTTTCACCACAATTGACATTTTTCATACGAGGTGCTCAAATAACATAGCACCTCACAATATAATCATATCAATCTAATATTAGGGCCATCATTTTGCAATTAATTAGCAACAATTCGAAACACCATTTTTATAATTGGCAACTCTTTGTTTAGAAATTATATAGATTATATTAGATATTTTAGAATTTATAACTTATGTTTAGAAAACTAAAAGTAAAGTTTATCTATGAAATATGAATGCAATACGCAAATACTTTTGCCCCTTCATCAGGAACTCACACTAAGTGGGGAGGAAGAGCTGAAGCACATGTAGTTCCCCTGGTTATGTAGTACTAATTATTGTATTTAAATATTTTCTCTTCAGTGCAAAGAAATCGCTTTTAGTTAAAATGATGTTATAATTTATCTAAAATCCTGTAACAAAATGTAAATCTAAATGTATAACAATAATTTGAAGTCTAAGTAATTATTTTTTTTATGTTAAGAACATGATTTTTTAGAAATGTATAAGAATTTTATTTTAAGTCCTTAAGAGGATGCTACACACCTATTTTAGTGGTATTAAAATACGTTCACACTTTATAACTACGACTTCTCTCATAGTAATCGCAGTCAAAATTTATACAAAATATAAAAGATGAAAATATTTACTATAAAGCGTGGAGTTTTTTTTAGATAAACTTCTTTTTTTAATGTTTTCTTTAAAATTTAAAATTTCACGATTTTTATTTACGGATTATAGGTTTTTAAATAAAAATAATGAAAAAAAACTTCCACACTCGGGCACAGTAATTCATATTATCATCCTTCATAGTTTGTATAAATTTTAATTCAGCGATAACAAAGAGAGATGAGTTGTAGTTATAGAGCGTGCGAACTTAATTTTTAACAAATATCGTGATAACACAATAATAAAAAATGGTACTCACACGGGATTTTTTTTAAATTATTGGATATTCATTTTTAATAAAACATTATAAAAATTGCTTATACAGAACCCCTTAAAAAACAGGTATATAGCATCCTCTTAAAGTACTTTTTAATATATTAAAACATATAAATGTATGTACATTTCAATTCATTTGCAGTGTTTCAAAATTATTTCATTTATATACATTTTTAAAAAAAATACTTCCATCTGTATTTAAACACTTTTTAGAATTCTGTAAATATAGTGTTTTTTAAATACCAAGTACATAAATTTTAGAAAATCAGGTTATCATTAGTAAAATGCATTATTAAGTTAATATTCCATGTAGTCGTTAATTTATCAGTTGTTACTTATTATTAGGTAACATTTGTAATTATTATCCAGCATTTTTAAATCGCCGTTACACAAATAACAAGTTTTACAATCATTTCATCGGAAAAAATATTATATTTAAGTTTAAGTTACACAATACATTACATTGCATTGCTATTAAATGCAGTCTTAATATTGTATGTTATTATAATAATATGATGGTGGGTATAGTTTAGGTCATTTCCCTGGTTACCGGTTAAACAACAATAAACAATGTTATTCACTTCGAGATTTAGTTTTACGTTCATAAATATTTTCGTATATAATAATATTATAAAATTATTTATTTTATTATTGTACAATAAATAAATCTAAAAATTAATTATGCGTAAATCCTATTACATAGGTACCTTTAAGTATTCCTATATTTCCTACTGTAAAATCTGAAGTTTGCTGCAAGTCTGTTAACGCATATGCTCCAAATTATATTTTCAAACGTATTATGGTATGGTAAAAAATGTATAATTATATGTTATAAATTATTAAAATTTCGATCTATCTCGTTTTTTTTTTTTTTTGGATATTTCATTTTAAATAGTTTTTTTCTATAATGGACAGATTCGATTGACAATAATTTTATTAAATCAATGGTATATTTTGGACAAATGTGTGATTATAATAATATTATACAGCATGTAAATGTGTACCTATTACTTTACAAAAAAAAAAACAACTTTTAAGTTATAAGAACATTATAAGTACCTATACTAAAATACGTATGTTATTGAAATAATTCGTTATCGTGTTAATATTCTATACCTATGTAAAAGTTAACTGTATCTAATATTTCTAAGAGATTTAAGATTATATAAAAAAAGAAAACATATTCGTGTGGATGTTTAAAACTTGAAAACTAATTTTACACTCTTTTATGATGTAACCTCATTTTTACGTACACCAGTGATTCAATGCAGACCGAAAAAGTCGGAACTCAAATACAATTTTGATGAAATTCGAAATCCAACAAGATTGGCCCACAGAGAAATTCTTTCCCCAATTCACACGAAACAAAACGCGTTTTTGACTGCCACTTGGAATATTCCCAATGTCTCACAAAAAGTGATCAGTCGATCGTCAGTAACCACTAAAATCTGATTACAATTTAAAAGTATCAAATTATTATTATTTTTTTATCGTTTTTAAAATTTTAGAAACAAACTGTCGAATTATTTTGTTTAATTAAGACCTCGTATATATTGAGTACTTTTTTTTATTTAAAATATTATAATAATTTAATATTTATTATTTTATGATCTATAATAATCTATAATGTGTATAATACCACGTGAACTCAAACATTGTCTTTATAGTGTTGTACAAAAATATAACAACCAAGAAAATGAGATGCATCCAATAATTTATATTTTACAAATCTACATACATTTAAGAGTGGCATTATAGAAATTATATTTTAAAATCTAAAAAATAAGTATTTTAACTATTTAAGTTGTAAACTGATAAAATTATTGAAGTAATGACATTTATAACATTTAAAAAGTATTAGTTATTATGAATTAAAATTGTAATATATTATTATTATAATATTTACATTTAAATTAACTATTAAAATGTATATTGCTGTGCTACTATATATTATTTACACCTTTTATTAATAGTTAAAATTAAACTATCATTTGAAATAAATAATAGTTGAATTTTTGGGTAAAATAGATTTCTAATAATAAATTGGTTACAGTTGGTTTGATTATTTTTAGATTTTTCGTAATATTTTTTTTAAGCGTACCTAAATAAAAACTAGGTAGCTACCAAAAAAAACGTAACATTTTTATAACCGAAAAATAATATTACGCCTACCTAACTTCCCTCAGAATCGTTTTTTTTTAAATCAATGACTTTGAATTTGATTTCAAATCTAAAATATTAAATAATAACACAACACAATCTTGTCCGAGGTCTGAATTATAGTAGATGAACTCATTTCTACCCCTTGTATCTGGACAACTATTTTAAAACTATTTTTCATGGCTTTTAATACATTTTATTTTAAATTACCGATGAATAACTATTAATATTATATTTTAATTGTATTTAGTATTGTAATATCTAACTTATTGTATTAAACTGCACTTTGTGTTATGTTAATTATTTAAATGTTAATTTTTATGTAATATTATAAATAATTTAATTGTTATTCATTTTATATGTTTTAATACGTTCTTATAATAACTTTCATTTTTTATTCTATTTTATATGATTATTTTCGTTAATGTTTCTTTTTTTTCTTTTTAAATTCTGTGTTCATTCTAATAATAACTGTGGACCTTCAGTTTAATGATGATTTAATATTAACGTTTATTGTTATCCGTTATCTATTTCAAAAATTTTTTGACAAGCTTAACGTTATGATAATTATAAATTAAGAACATTATAAAAACGATTTCTAGTCCGGGTTATGAATAAAGTATCAAAGAATAATTTTTACTGTGGACATTCGATATGTTACATATTATATTAGTCATTTAATATATATAATATAATATATATGTTTGATATTTATTCTATAAATTAAAATATTCATAATTTCTTATTACACATATATATATGTAAACTCGTTAGGTTATATTTACGATATACAAATTCAGCATCCCAGTCTCCCAGATAAATATTTGAATGTCAAATGATTAATTCAGAATCATATGAAACTATATATAACAGAGAAATAAGGTGTAAAATATAATGATGTAATTGAGTTTTAAAAATATTACCTAAATAATAAAAGCAGCATTCTTCTAATAATTGAAAAAATAATATAATATTATGTAATAAGCTAATAATTTTAATAAATATATAATATCAAAATACTTTATTACTAGTTTACTATACTTACCTACTTAATAACTAATATGAAGTCAGTATAACTACCTACTAAGTTGGTATAGGTTATAAAAACATTCAGAAACTTTTCTGTAATTTTTATATATATCATCATTATTCTTTTAAAATGTTTGATATATTTTTTTTCTATTTTAATATTATCCAGATTACAAAATCCAGTTGTACGAGTATTTAATCCAGAGTGCTATATGTACTATCTCCAGTGGTATTAAAATTTTAAAGTGAAACGGGTACCCAAAATCCGATCTTTGCAGTCTTTCTAATCTGTTCCCAAATTATTTATTTATTATTTGCTTTTCATTAATTTTTTTCCTGAATTACATCATTATAATCACATAAATCAATAAAAATTAATTTTATCTTAATACGGAATTTTTTTCAAATCCTTTAAGTGAAAACTAACTTTTTTTTTATTGTTATATACTTACTGCTTAAAAATTTTAATTGTTATTAATAATTGTTTTTTTGGTACATACAAATATTAAGTATCTTTATTTTTATTTTTATTCATTACTTTCCCGTTAAAAATTATAACATAATACACAATATCTCAACTATATTAAACAGATTACTATTACTCTATAAATTAGTTTAAATGTAGGTATAGATACTATAATAACAAATATTTATATATAAAAATCGCGACTATCAATACCTATATATAAATATATTAAATTCATAAATTGTAAAGATCACACTGATATTCAATTATTTCCAATAAATGAATAAAAAATTTTCCAATAAACAGCTACGCTTTCACTGCAAAAATCTTTCAAAATTATATTATCTCTTTTAAAACGTCTGTGAAATATTGATAAAATAATTTATGATCAATTTACTTAATACATTATGTATCATAAAAATATTCACGGTTGTTTAAATTAAATTAATTCAATTAATTTGAAATCAATTGCATATACATATTTGAAACGTTTAATTTTGTTTAAATTATAGTATTTAGTATTTAGAACAAATCAGTTAGTCATATCATATTTACGGTATGTCAAATAAATAATAATATATATATATATATCTAATCAGGACCAGATTAAGGTACAGGAGAGCTACCCTCACTGTGCAATTCAAGTTACAAAACGACCCAGGAACACATATTATAATTTGTGTTGCAAATGTTGTTGTGATAACGTGTACATTGAAACATCATTTTCAAGAGATATCCCTGAACTATTTTAAATTTTACAGATCAGTGATGTCATAATTTAAGTTCCCTCAATATGATTATAGTTATATCATCATATATTATAAGGTATATTATATATAATACTGTATATTACTAGGTAGGTATATATGGAATAATTGTATATATTTTGCATTATTTGAACGTTATTGAAAAGACATCTAACGACTTTGTACTCTAAAGTATTGTAAAAATTATTTAATAATATACATTTTCAACAAATTGTACATAGACATGGCCAAGGAAAACGTATTATAGGCACAAGTCTAGAGCGGCGTTTTTATAAAAACGATAGTTATCCGTACCAATTAATATTATAATCCTACTTTATAATATAAATAAAATTGATGAAATTTTTTAAAGCTTTTGCGTGTTTAGTCAGTAATTTGGAGGCTTGTTGGCAAAGTTTAGAAAAAGTTAACGACTTTTTTTTTAACTCGGGAATGGCAAAATTTGGTTTTGCCTAGAAACGTTTTTTTTTTTTTATTTAGCCAGCCATGTATATATGATAAAAAATATGGATGTAATAACAATATGGATAGGTGCAAATTATTTAGGTACCTACTATACCTATGTAAAACGTATTAATTTTTCGAGAACTGGAATAGTCAATTATAATTTGGCCCGTTGGCTATAACTATAACACGACTATAGTTTATTAAGTTTTGGTCGTGACTTTTTACAATTATTAATTGTTTAAAATTTTTCCACCCACTTGTCCGACTTTGACCGCATCGTAATATAAACGGATACATTTTTTTCTACGAAATATAAATCGAGAGTCATATAACGATTTCCGTCCATAGCCTATATATAGAATTTGTAATGTAATTCGACTTTGAAATAAAAATAATAAAAAAAAAAAAAAAAAAAAAACGTACCTAACCGCGAGGAATAAAATACGAGTGCGATCGTCCGTCCGCGTAAGGACTGCAGTGCAGTGGAGATCGCGTGGGCAGTACGTATGGGTACGTAGCACGTACGGACGCGATGAAAATATGGACGAGTCCGAGTGGTTTTAAAATGACCGCAAGACACGAATATTTTATTGTACTGTGCCTGCACATGCCGTTATGCAACCGATTATATTATAATACGGAGGACTATATAATAAAAACAAACGAAACGAAACGGACAAGAAAAAATGATGGAAAAACTCGAAAAAAAATAAATACATAATAATAATAATAATAATATGCGATATCGCGTGTACAGGAATCCTTGGGGTTATTACATAAGTGGGAAACAAGTTCACCGACATCCTTTAACGGCGGTGGGAGTGCGATGGGCCCGCCGCAGCTGGTACGATAAAGCGACTGTGCCCGTATTATAATATAATAATAATATATAGTAACTATACCGGACGAGTCGTCTGCAATGTTGTCACTCGTGTTTAGTCCGACGCCATCATTCAACGTGGGGGGGGGGGGGCAAAGCGTAGTTTATTTTTTGTTTTTTGTTTTTTGTTTTTTCTAACACGAGTTTCCACTACTCTCGGCTGTCTCTCCCGTCCCGGTGGCAAATGCGTCCGCCAGAAAAAAAAAAAAAAAAAAAACTAAATAATTGTAAAAATAATAAACATTTAGCGACAATGATAAATAACAATAAATCGTAATTCAATATTTGATTATTTTATGTGTAAAATAAAAACGAACAAAATAATAATCAATACCTAAATAACGACAATACGATAAAACGGATATATTTTGTAATATTACCTGTCCTATACTGATTTTCATAGCCTGCAGGTCACACGCCGCATCCGTTTTCGGGGGGGGGGGGGGCCAATGTCGGCCGAGTACGGTGGCGCGCGGTAGGGGATACAAAATTGGTATAGCATATTTTGGACTTTATCGTCACCCACTCGCCGGTATTTCAATATTATTCCGAGACGGCCATTTCGCGTAAAATTTGCGTTTAGTGTACCTGTATTTTATCGAATAATTCCCGTAGAATCACTCCTCTCTGAAAACCATTTCCTATCGTAGTTTTTCGGTGAATTTTTTTTTGTACCCATAACGAGATAAAAGATAGATGGGCAATTATACGATAATTCACAAAAAAAAAAATAAAAATATTTTAATCAACGCTATTAGCTATGGGTATATGCTTATCATTAACGAATTTGAGGAATTTTTTCCATTATTATCTGAATAATATAAGGTTAATTTTGAGCGGAGCTTCACATACCTACGTGTATATTATATATTATAGTCTCAAATTTCCCTCTTTGTTAATATTGTTTTCGGTGGAAGAAATTGTACATTTTACACTTTCTATTACTTCTTCAAATCCATTTGGCTTATACGTTTTCACATAAGACCGTCTGTTTCATTCAAATCATTTAAATTTTTTAAATTTCATTTTATTGTCGAAACGTAAATAATTCAAAGGAATCAGATATAAATATATAATGAAATAATTTCATAAAACAATCACGTGTTTCATATAATAGAAAGTCCCAAGCATATTGTTTTCCTAAAGCTCGTATTTCTGTACGATTAAAATAAGTAATTCCAAAATATGTAGGTAGGTAGGTAGGTACAAATACAAATACAATAATAAATAATTCGTGTACTACACCTATTAATAGGTAATTCTATATTACAATGCATACGCATTTATCGAAATAAGGAAGGTTCGGACGTATAAAGTCCAATCTCCATTATGCGCTATCTACTATAGCGTAGACGAATAAAAGTGACTAGCTTTTGGGTCGGTCACGGTTTTATCTTAAGGCCGTGTACCTACTATATACACATATACGTGTTTTTGGCTTCAGACAAATACAAATTATCAGATATTCACCAGAATATGTTTTATTATAGGAATATTGTTCTTACCTTATCGACGAGTACAGTTCGCAGGTAACTGATATTTGCAAAACTGTAAATATCGTCATTTTCCGATTCTGCAGGTGCATCTATATAGTAAGACGTAAGTTATTTAGGATATGATGGCCAAAGTTATTTCCATGTGGTAAATTATTCATTGTTGTATTTGTTGTATGTGAATATTATCGATATGTGTTCAGTAATATTATGACATCTAATAACCCTTTCATGAAACTATTGAATTACTGACGTATTATACCAGATATATAGCCGGATTACTGAGATTAAGCTGTATCGCAGTTGTATGGTAAACATTATATGTACCCATTATTAAGGCACCAATACAACTCCCTATTTCTCAGACAGTTGATCCACAATTGACATATTTTAGATAGAAAACGAGACGACCCGAACCAGCTGAAAATGAATGGTAGAAAATGATTTTGCCATAAGTACTACTGCTGTATAAAATATACAAATAAACAACAAATGATGTAGTAGATCTTTAATATGTCATACGTAGGTCCGTACGTTCCCGAATCGCCGACGTTCCATTTCGCCGACGACGTATTTTGTTTTTGTTTTTGTTTTTGCCTCGTTCCATTTCGCCGAATTTTTAGATTCTGACAGAAAGTTGCATCTAGATGGTACTTTAAACAAGTTATTTTTCGACTTTTTTAACGTGGCAGGAAAAACTACTAAAAAATTACAAAAATACTTTAATTATTATTATTATTATCATTATTTGTCTATCCTATCTAAAGCTGTTTGGCGTATATTATTTAAACGAACAAATAAATTATATACAAGAAATTTTGAAAATCGGACCTCTATTTGGTTTTTTTTATAGCAGTTTTAAGACTTTTGACGAGATGTTATATAGATACAATAATTTCAAGTTAAAAGACTAAATTATTTATTTATTAATTATTATTATTAAATATTAATTAATATTAATTCGTAATATTAACCGGATTGGGTCAATAAATATTTTTAAACAGAAATCGTGAGGAACAAGGCGACGAAAAATGTCTAGTTAGTTTTTAGTAGTAGTTTGATTTTTCTTGTGTGTCTATAGTGTGTCTTTAATGACAATATCGAAGGTGTGTGGTGTACTTGGGGAGG
>JAIPRL010011768.1:0-13019 GCA_025469235.1 Pemphigus obesinymphae
GGTTTTCTATTTTATTCTTCAACCTATGTTTTATGACATTTAGGAGTATTTTTGATGCATGAGATAAAATAGAAATTGTTCTGTAGTTAGAACAGTCATTTGCATTTCCCTTTTTAGGTATGGTAATGCATTACCATGCATTTACTTGTGAAGAAATCGTTAGGGATCTTTCCTTTTTCATAACAATCGGTGATGATATTAAATAGCTTTTCTGTCGTTGTAATGTCTAAGTTTTTTAATACTTCTGCTGGTATTTCATCTGTTCCCGTTGCTTTTTTATCTCTTAGATCTTTCAATGCTTTATATAACTCTTCTCTCGTTATTACTAGTCCCAACTCAATCATATTTACATCTTCTTGACTTTCAATATAAATTTGCTCATCTTCAATTTCATCTCCTCTGTATAACTCTTCCATATACTGTTTCCATCTCTCTATTACATTTTCATTTTCAAATAAGATATTTCCTGATTTATCTTTAACCCCATTACTTTTTGTTTTCGGAGTGTAATTTATTCTCTTCACTTTATTATAGGCTTTGTCCGTATTGTTTCTTATTAAATCAGTTTCACGCACGTACGTCACATAAACGAATTATATTTATTGCTTATTTCAAACTCTTTAAAAATGACCTGTTTGCCATCTTTTGTTATACCTACCTAACCTACCAAATTACCACCATTATTACAATTTATATTTATGATATAAATGCTTATGTTGGTGAATTGGTCATAGCTATAATATCAATTTATAAAAACGTATTAACAAAAATTACATCACCTGAAAGTAAAATACTTTTAGAAGTTAGTACCAACCGACCACCACCCACCGTAAAATAGGGGGGGCGGTCGCTCCTCTTTGAGTATAGGTTCGGCGCCACTGTGGGCATTAACGAGTTAATAAGTTAATAGTTAAGTTAAAGGTTAAGTTAATTTTAACTTTTAACTTAACTTTTTATATTTAATTTTTTGTTAATTTAACTTATTTTTGGTTATATTAAATTTTAAACAACGAGTTACTTTTAATTAAAACTCAGTTAAGTTAATTTTGAAATAATTGATACATTTTGATATCATATTGTGTCTATTTTTAAAGTGGTGGAATAAAATTAATGTTGTTTTTGTCGTTTCTAATAATTATTATATTATAAAAATTATTTATTTCCCAAAAATATAAATAAAACAAGAATACCGATATATTATATAATAATCTCTCCGTAATAATAACTTGCCCAGCATTGATAATTTCTACCAGTCTACCAAAAAACAAAATATTGCTGCTACAAAAATTCGATTATAAGTTCTTGTTTTCTATAAGATTATCACTTATCAGGTAATGGTGAAAAAATAATGAATAAAGTTCAACTTTTTTTTTAAATGAGTAGGTAGGTACTGCGAATTTGTCAGTAGACAGTAAAAATAATTGGCCGAAGTAGTGAGTATAGACGTACCCCCAGGCCCGTTGCCTAGGGTACAAGCATGTTATGCGTCGCTTTAAGGCGATAAAAATCAAATCGACAAAATTAAAATATGAATATAGATAACGAACGACGATCATGTATTTTTGGTACATAGGTAGAAAAAAAATTACCTAACCTAACCTTTTTTTTTTACTTATACACATTAACAAAAAAATTGAGGTATACACTATATATATATATATATCTATAAAAGTATGAATATTCTGTGATAATATCATGATTATAGGATAGTATAAATTTTATATCATTATTCCCCTCCCATTTTTTTTTTTATATACCTAGGACATTTTCCCCCCGAAAAATAAAATATAAAATTAATATAAAACTTCACATGTATAAAAATGTCAAAAATTAAGTTATAGATATAAAATATAAAACTACCTACCTGCCTATTAGTAAATAATTACCACCATAATTTTCAGTCTGAATATATACTATACATATACATATCATGTTACTCATTACTTAGTGTTTTTAATAAAAAAATCAATATTTAAAATTTTAGGATAATAGATATAAGTACCTACATTAATTTAGGGCAATAGTACCTATACATCACAAAAATATATAATGTGAATCATTAAAATAAAAGTATTAATTTGAATATTATGTTGTATAACCACAGATTAAATAAAAATCTGGTATTAATGTAATCTGTGGTATAACTATTGTTATGTTATTGACATTTAATCATACTGTGTAAATAGTTTTTTTTTTAATATTTAAATATATATGTTTTGGAGGGAAAATACTATTATTACTTCACCGCGCACGCCTGTAAGTATGGTGCCTTGGCTGCCGCGAACGTTTTGTCAACACCACCAGCAGTGTTGAGTACTATCTAGATAAATTATCTAGATAAAGATAGATTTTTACTTATCTTTTATTTTATCTAGATAAATAATACCAAGTTATCTAAGCAATTATCTTAGATAGAAATGTAACTTATCTAAGCTCATTTATCTGGATAATTGTTTTTTATGAAAAGAAAATCATATGTTTTAAAATACGAAATTCGAGTTCCATAATTTAAAAATGATTTCGTACAATATGACATTGGCAATAAATAATAATAATGGTTATGATGAAAATAATTAATATTATATTTTAGTAGTAGGTACGAGTATACTTTATTATTATAGTTGGGTATTTTTATTTTGTTTATTTTTCACATGATATTGTATAGGAACCTGTACTTATACCATATATAATATAATGTATAAATATAAATATAAATGTAGTACCTACGAAATTGTGTAAAAGTAATTTGTTTCCTCAAGATAAGCCCCATCATTTCTACGCATATTACCAAGATTATTATTGAAAATCTTCAGTGCGACGTCAGACCAACAATAAAATATCACTATATAATATATAATATAGAATATTGTTTAAAATACGTTCAGAAACCGGGAATAAAGTGCACTATTGGTCATACAATAAAAAGGTTAAAAAGTATAAAGCAGGAAATTTTCTACGAAAATGTATTTCATATCACGGTATACGGCACATTGTTAAGATGCTTCTCTTCGTGTTTTGAAATTGCTATCACTTTGGAATGGGGAAGCCCTAACGATGGGGACAATGGCACAAAGAAGCATTAAAGCAGAAAAAAATGAGCTTTTATTAAGTTCAAAATTACAATGGGGGGGTCAACTTAAGAAATCCTCCTTTTTGCACAAACGAAAGCGTTGAAAAAATGTTCTGAATTCCAATGTGGGGAGAGCTGTCGTTAAGTTAGCACCCCCCATTTGAATACTCAATAACTTTGGGACGGGAGCAGCACTAATGACGGGGACAACGGCACAAGCCAGCACTAACATAGCACAAACGAATCCGATGAAAAAAAAGTTCAAAGTTTCGATGTGGGGGAGCCAACTTAATGGAGCTATCTATAAGTCTACTTTAATCATTAATGTACTACTATATGGAAGGCATTTTTAATACAAAATATATGCAGTTTAGTATTTAATCACTGTTTCTTTATTTCATATTGCTCCTAAGGCACTGGTACAATTCTTTTCGTAAATAATCGGTTATTTGAAAAATCAGTTATCCGATCATCGCCAGCCCAGAATGGTTTTGGATGCTCTAACGTACTACAAAAATTAAAGAAAAATATTATGTTTGTATAATAATTATTTTTCCTGCAAATACCCATGTTCGTAGTAACTACGAGTTTAATGAAAATCCAGTTCATTGTCATATTATTAGGCGTGTTTTCACGACAGTTTTGGTTACAATAATTCATAACCGATCAAATGGAATGGTTATTATGTTTAGTTATAGATGAAACAAAATAACATAACCTGGTTAAATGGTTTGTGAGTAGGTATCATGGTGATAACATACGGTGGATATACGAATTCCGGAATAATAATCCCCAAGGCTTTAAGGTAATATAATAGTTCAGGTAGATTATATAAAACTGACATAATGCTATTTATTAACATCAAATACATTCAAATATTCAATTAAATACAATTAACAACATTAAATAAACATCATTGTAAAACCACTAGCTCTCTCGATCCGACGTCGTTCATAATATATTGACAAAAAAAAAATAATGATACAAAAATAAACTATGATAATTGATCGAGGAAAAAATTCAAGGAAAAACTATACCCAAATTAAAGAATAACCCCTTCGCTTAATTTTGGCGGATTACCCCCTTCAAAATATTAGGGTTATTTCTAAAAATGTCAATAAACATTATACTTATGATGAAAAATTATTCATCGTTTAATTATCTATACATTTTTTAATTATAATTTTTTTATTATTATTTTATAGTATTAAGATTCTCTACAAAATTGGTAATACATGTATATTTTTTGTGTATAAGTAACCGTTCTTGTTACAGTATACAGCTTGCTTTATTTTCAAAAAAATATATAATGCCAAGACATTCCTCTTATTATCTAGTCTCTCCTTATATTATATTTTATCCTGCCCACGCTATACCGAGGAAATGTATGAATTTGTAACAATATAATATTTTAAATGGTTGACATTTAGTAAGCCATATACAATTTTAATATAATCTCTTTATTATAACATAATCTCAAAAAAAAAGAAATTCACATGGTTACATTTATAAAATTAATTTTGATTTTTAGATTATGGTCCTAAACCCAAAATTGACCGAGTTACAGCCATTTCAAATATTTGGGGATTATTTTTCCGGGGACTATTATTCCGGGATTATAATTCCGGGATTATTATTCCGGGGATTATTATTCCGGGGATTATTATTCCGATTACCGGATATACACCGCAGTAGGACGTGACAACTAATGCCTAAATTCCGGTGGCAGAAATCACGCTTGTGTGAGCCGTAATATTTTATATACTATAGGTATACCTACTTTTATTTCAGTTACCGTGTTAAACAGAAAATACATGATTATAGTATAAGATATCATTAAATATGTTACTATTTATTTATTTATTTATTTAATAATAGGTATACCTACTATTAAAAATATCATTTTTTTACTTATTAGTTTTCGAATAGGTATGCATTAAACCACTAAAGAACAATTATTATAATATAATAATTACTATAATTAAGAATATAGGTAGGTACTTCTCGTTAAAAAAAATAATACACACATAATTAATAATAAAAAATACAGATATTTGAAAAATGTTACCAGAAAAAAGAGTATAAACATAGAAAAAGCATTATTAAGCATTATATGTACCTATGTTAAAACCAATACCTACATTCTTTGCTACACTCGGAATCTATAAAATAAAATAACAAATTGGTATATAAAATATTGTGGCTCCACAAGCGTAATTTCTGTCACCGAATATGAGGCATTAGTTGGCACATCGCCGACTCGCGGTAAGTATCTAAGACCACGGTTTAAAATATACTTAAAGACCATACAACTAAAAATTGTAAAAAAATGTTATTACATAAATAAATAGTACATGAGGTAAGATAAATTTCTGTGGTCGAATTATTGTTGTAGGACAATTATTTCTCTGTGTAAAAATAAGTCGCGTTTTACGCGTGACGTCATAAAATCACACGACGCGGCGGCAGCCTATGCTTTTATACAAAAATCACCGACGCGGCTTAAGTTATTTGTTTATATTTTCTGTTCTATTCGATGAAAATAAAAAAGCAAGACAATTTTCATAAGTCTGTGTGTTTTGTTAAATTTTGATGTACGTTTTGTCGTTTTAAAATAAATATAATACTTAAATAATAAATATTAAATATATAAAATATTAAAAATACGGCATACGGCCGGTTTTGGGATTGTAAGACATTTCAAGAAATATAAAAAATGTTTAAATACATTTTAAAAGTAATTTTAAAATGGTCCTTTATCAGTACCACTTTTTATTAATATGTAATCATCATATTAATTTAAATATAACATATTTACTTAAAAAAAAAAAAAAAAAATATGTCATATTTTTAATATTCTATGTAAGCATTCAAATTGAATATTAATTTTAATTTTTAAGTAATAAAATGTACATCAACATTTAGCAAAGCAATCGGACTTATGAAAATTATATTTCTTTAAATTTTTATATTACACAGCTCTTATGATTAAAAAAATATTGTTGCTGTTTAGGAAATGTAAAAATATAAAACAAATTTTTTTCGCAGTTTTTATGTTTATTGTTAATAAACATAAATATAAACATAAATTATAAAAAAATGTGAACATGAAAAACTTAGCGATGAACAGATAAAAAATAAAATTTGGATACATCCAAAAAGTGAGTCCTATGATGCCTTAAAAAAACTGCCAAAGACTTTATTAAAGACCTTAGACAAGCGAAAAACTTTGTGCACACAAGTAGATTAGAGTTGTATCACAATGTTAGACTTAAATATATGCCCAAACGAATCCATTTAAAGTACAATGGTATGTTTTTACGATCTATATTAACTATAATTGATCACAACAATAATACCAATAAAACTGTTATGGGAGAAACAGTTGTATTTTCTAAGCCACTCAGTCGATTTACTATAAAAAATACCTACAGCAAAATTCAAAATAATTAGAGGGATGACGTGATGTTCAAAATTATTAGCTGAAAAGGAAGATAAATCACAGTCGTTTGATATACAAGACAAAAATTATACAAGCATTTCAAAAAACATCTACCGTACACCACGTACGAAAAGTTAAAATCACAAAAATATTCAAGATTTCTTTAATTAACTATAAACTAATTTTTATATTCTTTTTACATTAATTTTATAATTATATACATACATAAAATATGCACACAGTTTTATTTATTTAATTAGATGTATTTATAAGTAGGTACCCAAAACCTGCCGTATGCCGTATTTTTAATATTTTATACATTTAATATTTATTTTTTAGGTATTATATTTATTTTAAAACAACAAAATGTACATCAAAATTTAGCAAACACACAGACTTACGAAAATTGTCTTGCTTTTTTTATTTTCATCGAATAGAACAGAAAATATAAACAAATAACTTAAGCCACGTCGGTCATTCCTGTATAAAAGCATAGGCCGCCGCAGAGTCGTGTGATTTTATGACGTCACGCGTCATTATTATTTGAGCTCTAGCGCCTTCAGGAATCGACTTAGACAAATTTGAGTACTACCATTAATTTTATAAATTATTTATCTATCAATTGAGCCTGTCATTTTTTTTGTTTTATGGTCCTTTAATTGTTTTGATAACTATACTTATATATTTTAAGCCGTGTCTAAAACAGCTATATATGAATTGGAAGTCTACATTATTATGTTAGCCACGGACTAAGATAGTATGAACTGGTTTCGACATGGTAAGGAGGTAGTAGAGGAAGGTTCCTCAAATGTTTCAATACCCCCACCTACCCAGTCATGAGCGGTACGCCGGTACAACTAGGGGTAAAAGCGCTCCAAGTAAATAATAATGTTACTAATATTTATTTTGAATAATTCGACGTCAAAAGACAAATATTATGTCTTCTGAGTTATGACTTTTAAAGTTATATATTATATTAATCATGAAGACTAGAGACTCTAGTCTTCATGATATTAATTTAGATAAAAGATCTTACCCCAATAAACCTGAAGCTGCACTTGTAAATTTGAAATCAAATGGAGGTTTGACTTATCCAAATGATTTTATTTTTGGATTATTGACTTCTGTAGAAAAGTCATTTTCTAAATATTGTAAAGACAATGTTTTCTTGTTAACAATTGATGATTTTTTTTTATAACAATAGGTCCATTCAATTTCCGTGTATGGAACACAAAACAGATATACTAACACAAATAATATCCAACTTTGTAATCATGCGAGTGCGACAGTATTCATTAATTGCAAAAATAAAAATACAACCAAGATAAATGCCAAAAAAAAAAATTAGCAAAATTAATCAATACATAAGTGTACATACAAATTAAAAACAATAAAGATTTAAGATTTAAAATGATCAAACTGTATTTTTTAATTTTTAGTCCGTTTAAACATTGATGACAATGATGATAATGACATTATCTGTGTTATTATTAGTATTTTGTATTTCCACATAAATGGCACTATAAACCATACCTACTTGTATTCTATTCTATGACTTGTACCGCTCGAAACAATTATTGAGGTCCATCGATAATGTCTCCGATTAGTCCGTGATGTAAGCAATAGCCAGTGTGCCAGCCTGCACTCTATATTGTCGTTTTGTAATTTAATCGTTTTTATGTTATTTAATTATTCAAATAGAGCGCGTTGCTTTGACCTAGCCCCCGGTCTCGGGGGTCAATAAAGGAACATATTTTTTGACAAGTTGCCAAACCGTGGTCCTGTTAATTTTTTTTTATCACAGATCTGTATTTACTATTTTTGATGTATGATAACAAAAACTAAATTATTAAAAAAAAAAACAAACATTAAAGAAGTCTAAATATTTAACGTTTTTGCTAATAAGGTTAATTATTGTACGATCAATAATGAAAAAGTAAAAACTAATTTTGCAAGAATGTCTACTTTATACGGAGATGTATTAAGTTTAAAAGAGCTGTTGAGGGTTGAGAATATAGTAAATGCTGTCAGTTTTCAAACAAATAGTAATACCATATTTGCATTAGTTCTCAGGTAAACCTATTACATAACGATCACGATTTAGTACATCAAAAGTTTTAAGCACATCATTTTATTTTCAAAATTATAGTAGCAACGATCTTATACTGTATTGTGACAATGTCCCTCCATCACTCAAGTGGTTGCCTTGGCCTAAAGACGATGAGAAAAAAATTGTCTCATTGGCATTCAAATCCACTAGTGAGAAACTTCTCGTATGTGGTAAGTGTCTTATATACTTCATAATTTCATTTTCATGACTTATTTTTCAAGTTATACTACCATGTACTATTTAACAAATAGCTTACCATTGCTTGATTTATTTATTTAAAATAAATATAATAAAACAGTGTAACTATTATTTTAAACTTATTTTGTGCTATTGTTGATGAATAAATCATAAAAATAATAATTATTTTAATTTTATATATTCATATTTTAGGTTTTGATTGTACGTTATACTTGGTGTTTGTTCGAGAAATTTTTGAACCAAGAGATGGAGATAGAAGAAATAAAGTTAAAATTATTAGACCAGCTCCCGGGGAACCTACTAGTTCCTTAAATCCAACAGCAATTACTTGGTGGACACCTATAGTTCCTACATTTTCTAGGTAAAGTTTAGGTATTATGTGACATTTGTACTTCCATATTTTAATAATATTATTTATGTATGATTTACTAGTGATATTGGTATTGTCGGAGGAAATATAGGAGAAATTGTTTTTGTCAATCTTCGTACTGGAGCTTGTCTTGGATCTACTTGTGTAAAATGTTCTATAAAATCTCTAGAAATATTAAATGAATCTTGTTCTAATACAATTTGGTTAATTGTTAGTATATTATTTATTAGTGCAATTTACAAAATATATATATATATTTTTTAAATATATTTAATATGTTTATTTACTTAGATAATTAGTACTAATGGGGATCGTTGGAAACTATTACTCGAAAGTTTAGACGTTGGATACTGTTGGCTAAATCCAAAACCACACAGTGCACATGATAAAACAACGAAGTATAATTATAATTACAATTTAATTGCAATTAATTTTAATATATTTATTACACATTTCAGACCAACAAATTCATTGAATATTGACACCATTGTTCCTGTTATATCAAATTTTCCTTCAACACGTGCTCGATTACTCGGGTTACGTCAACTATTCATTGAAAAATTATCTGCCCCAAAAAAACAAAGATCAGTAGTAAATTGTATCCAGAGTGGTATTTATTTTATATTTTATTGAAACTTAACTTATGAATTTTAATTTAAAATATTTTATTATTATTATACACATAGTACCAAATGAATTAAAACATCCAAAACGAAGTTTTTCATCAGATACTATTACTTCTGGATGCTCTTGTCCCAGCACGGGCCCATTACCTGAACCCATGGCTAGTGTTGTTGACATGAAGTCTAGTGTACAGAATCATCGTGGTAAACAAACTATTGTGAGCTGTTGTTCTAATCATATTTTGGTAAGCTATTTTAATTCTTTTAAGAGATAATAATTGCTATCTATACTCGGTTTACATTAAGAAAAGGTCTTGCTGGTATATGGTAGAAACTGGTAGATATGTATATAGTATTGTAGATCATGATGACATTACAGCCGACTGTTCTATCATTGTTTCATTGACACATTTAAATAAATTAAAATGCGCAGTACTTATATACTACTTATACTTCTTAGTATTTATATGCGGTATCATATTGCTGTCACTTGCCAGCTGTCTGCACCAGTATATCGCTTAGTGGGAATTTGACCATTATCAATGAAAACTGGTCAAAAACAAGATGCATTCTTAATGTGAATTAAGTATACATCAAACCAATTGAACAATTAAATATATAATATTTATACTAAATGAGTTACTATGTTTTTTATTTATTGAACAGTAAAACAAAATCAGAGTATTAGAGATTTCATTTTTATATACGTAATAAACTGTTAATTATTTAATATTATAAAACTTTCTTTTACTTAGGTACATGCTTCTGGTTTTAACAGTAATCAACCTATAGTGTATAAATTATTTAAAGGAGGAAATATCGTAAAGTTTTTGTATACAGACCAATTTATATACACTTCTGAAAATAGTGGTACCAAATTAAGGGTATATTCTTCTAATCTTTGCCAACTTAAAAGTGATGTGGTAATTCATTTTGAAACATTTTGCATTAAATTTTTTGGATTATTTTATTGATATTATTTTGTAGGAAGATGACAAAGAAAAAAGCCTACTGGGAACTTTTAACTTTAGCAATGGAGAGTTCATTTTGGATATGTTCAGAGTAGTTGGACGAAAAGTAAAAATAATTATAGTAAAACATATTATTTTGATTTTAATGTTTATTTATATTTAGACAAAAGAAGGTTTAGATATATCTCAAAGTGTTTCTCCTAAAAATAAAAATCGATCTGCAATTAATAAAAAGAAAAAATGTGATCGGCAACACAGCCGAAAAGATAATACTGTACCTGAATTGTGTGCAATAGTTACTAATTCTACTTTATATTTTTTACATTTAAGGTGAATAAATTGCCTTTTTATTATTTGATAGTATTCTTTAATGTTTATATGTTTATCAATTTAATATTTTAGTATTAAACCTGAAGAGATAATATTTAAAAATGTTATGAATGGTTCATTAAATCATGCAAATAATTTATCCGAAGCATTTGATGTCGATATCCGACCTATATTAGAACGAGCAGCAGATCAACAACTTAGTGCGAGAAAATTTGAAGATGCTACTCTCCTTTATCGATTATCAAAGGTAAATTATAGATTTTATAGTTACTATTTTAATTTTATATTACGCAAATATGTTTATTTTATAGTTTTATTTATATTACAGACAAATCCATTAAAACGTGTTCTTAGATTAGCTTCTTCCGGAAATACAGACAAAGTAGTTCTTTTTGTTAGTACCCTTTTAGAACAAGCGCATCCAAGAGACCTCACTGCTTTAGAAAGATTACACATTTCAAATTTAGCAGTAATGAGTTACACAGAACAATTATTACGCGCTACCAGTCGTGAAAAATCAAGACTTGAATCAAAATTTTTGTTAGTACTTACTACTTAGTATAGTATTCAATTTACACTTAGAACTTAAATGTTCATAATATATTACTTTTATAATCTAGACGTTTATTATCAGAGAACAATCATTATGATGAAGTTTTGTGTGTCAATATTGTCGGCCAAAGTCGTTTATGTAATGTGTTAAGATTTTTAGCTGTTGAAAGAGGTTTGCACAATGAAGTTATAACGGTCTTAGTCAGTTTAATGAGTCAACAATCTACCGATGGCCAATACTTGCATTGTAAGTAATTTATTACAAAATCTTTGACATTTTGTTTATTTTATATTTAAAATGTAGCATATATAATCATAAGTATACTGGCCTAAACGCCAGTTAATTAATTTAAGGGACCTTCACCGTTTTTTTTTATCAAAAACTACTCATTCTATTTCCAACAGTCAGGCATGATGGGTATTATAACAATTATGAAAAGCTATTAAGTTTTTCACTACTTACTCGAGGTAATGATCGAGCCACATTTTTCATTTTCATACTTTATAGTTTTTACTATAATTAAAACCATTTAAAGTTTCCAAAATTTTGAACATAAATTTCTAATATTAATAAAAATAATTTTTAAAAAAGTGCTTTGATCATTCCCTCATAAATGTTATGGAAAATTTTAATATTTTTTCAAATTTAATATTTATGTACTCATTGTAACGTTCTGGTGGAATTATAATCATCTATTTGAGTGAAAAATATTTTTTTAAAAAAATTCATTTTTTCATAGTTATTTGACATGTATGCTCAGCTGCGTGTAATAGCTACCCGTATACTTTTGATACTGGTTACTAACACTAATGATCATGTACGCCTTACACAAACACAAAATCGTACAAAGATAGTATAATAAATTGCCTAAATAATAATCTTTGGAATCATGTGGTGTGAAGGTCTCTTAACTAAGTTTATTAAGTTAATAAAAAATGTATACAAATTGCACATACATCCACGGTCAGATCTATGGGGATGGTGGAAATGGGAAAATCCCCACCCCCCAAGGAGAGATTTTTATATAATATAATAGGTTTGACCTTTTTTTAGCTTGTTTTTATACATTTTTATACTAATTCCCCACCCTCCAAAAAAAAAAATTGACTCCTAGATCCACCATTGCATACATCACAATAAAGATTATATTTGATGAATATTTCAATGTTTAAAAATCTTAAAGATTGTTATTATTAATTGAATACCAAGTCTATTAAATGTCATAAGGTGGTTCAGAAAGTAAGTTCCGATTGCGGATTGTGAGCGGAGGAGTGGGAGTAGAGACATGGTCTCGGCGGCGTCGCGTAAACCTGTTCAGTCTGCGTCTGTCAGTACGCTGTGAAGGTTGGTCG
>JAIPRL010011769.1:0-13017 GCA_025469235.1 Pemphigus obesinymphae
AGTTATCAAGGTTTAAATTACAAATATGTAGTTGACTATAATGGTCGGGTTTTACAATACAAGTCATAAGCGAAAATGAATCGCCTTGATAAACTATTTTTAGTACTAAATTTGGATAAGAAAATTCAAGATATCGAAAACTTGTCAAATTAATTTTCGAGTTAGCAAGATTATTTAAACATTAAGTGTTATTGTGTTTTGAAGGGGAATTTTAATTATTCGAGATATCGAGAATTTCGAGTTATCAAGGTTCGAGTTACCGAGAGTCGACTGTATCTTATTTATACTATACGTATTTTTCCCCTCATTTTGAAAGGTACTATTTACGTAAAATTCTTACATCTCTTTTTGAGTGACGACCCATATGATGTTAGAGAATGTTGAAGATGGACGATGAAATTATTTATTGATCATGCGTGATGACGTGAAGACGACACCATATGGTGACGTGAGAATGCCGCCAGCAGTACGGCCCGTTTTACATCAACTCGTTTCATACGTACGCTGATAAAATCGCCCCCGTACGATAGGTATTAAAATGCTACTTTCTTTTGTGTTCACGTCAACGCGTACCGTACGTGATGCTATATTATGATTCATGTCAATGCCGCCGCTCGTAATGCTAAAAGTGCAGAGTTCTTCCTCTCTCCTATTATTAACCAATGAAGCCCGCTTCCATTCAATATGAACTTATATATTTACACATTCCAGATATGTATATTTCAAAATTTTAGATCCAGATTTGTACATTCCAGAATTGTATGGTCCAGAATTCGGCGGTCAATATTTTATGGATTTCAATACTAAAAATAACAAATATGAAGGGTTAGATTTATACATATTCGATTTATACGCATTCCACGCCACCGATAGTACTTATCCTTCCCATCACATTGTACAACTCTTTGTCTTATTATACTTACTCACTCTCATGTTATTGTAGACTAATTTAGGGCTACGTCTGCATAGGTGATCGGCCTTGCAAGAACCACCGGTGGTGCCTGGGGATACCTGGGACTTATGCTAGTCTCAAGGTATATATACAATTTTGCCTAAACTGCAAATAAGTGACTTGTACTAGGTACGAATGTACTATTATTGAAGACACACCGAAGCATTTTTATTTCATGACGTGGTGTTGCTAATAAAAAGCGCATCATAACTCACATGAGGTATTCAGTTTAAGGCAATATTGTAGTATCTAAATTAGTTGAGAGTAAAAAAAAAAAAAGATAATAATACAATTTTCTACTTTTGTTGTAAATGGTTTTATAAATAAATGAACAATAATCCAGCAGTAGGGGGTGTAAGCACTTCCCTCAGTGGTTTTGGATATATTGAATTTAAAAGCAATAAAAATTAATTTCCTTCTGAGCGAAGAATCGATGTATAGAACATGAGTATTACTCGCAACAATATATTATTTTTATACATATAAACATTTTAATATAACGTTGCGAAACAATATATGCCGAACAATTGAAATGTCTAATAAATAAACGTGTATAACGATTTTTGAGATTTTTATGTGGAAAGCTAGAATGTTGTAATTTTAATATTGTATTAAAATTTCATATCTTTTCCCTAAAATTAATGACGAAAATTTCAATATATAAAATTGCTATAGTCTAAAATGGAAGAAAAGTCGAAAACCTTTTACGTTAATATTATATTTAAATACATTTTATGTGAAAATTTAAAGACTATTGGACCATTATATGTGGAACTACAACGAAAAAACTATATTCGGTTTGAATAAAATCGTACTTTTATCCCCTTTCCTTAATTTGTTGGTTGTTTTTTTACGTGTTCATCCAATAAATAAAAACATTTTGAAATTACCAATCTTATGTTTAAATCAATTTATTTCATTCATAGCTTTTATGTGAATTTTTTCAGTGTAATAAATGATTTACGAGTAATGTAGTATAATAACAGCCTACATTACAGGCATTTATAAATGATTGGAATAGATGGAATAGCCTATAAAAGTGAAAATTAGATTTCATTTAAATAAACAATTTTATATTATCATTAAAAAACAATATTGGAGCGCTTAAAAATAAATATTAAAATCAAAATTATTTTCAATTTTCCAAAAACTCAAAGATATTAGAAAGGTATTCATTTTAATTAATTTAAAATTGCGCAGCATTTCTTTCAGAATCTTCTTTCGAATTCAATGATTTATTATGATAAACATAGGATTGAAATGTTGTATTATGTTATTTATAAAAATTGTAATTTTAATTTTATAATTAATATAAATATGTCAATTCATATGTATCAAATTTTGGTAAAAATAACAACAACAAAAAAAATACTATTGTTTATTCTATAAATATATATCTATAGATCAATGTCGACATATTTCTTTATGTTTTATTAATAAAAAATATTATGAATCATACCTCTAATATTCTGTAATATTGTACGGTAGGCTATACCATGAGCTAAAACATAATCAACGATACATTTGGATAAATATAGAAATATTGACGTATACATAAAAAATAAAATATTAAATATTATGCTAAATATATTGTAACTAATTAATGTTTACAATAATATTTTTCAGCACGATAATTTTATATTAAAATTAGGTATTCGTGTGCTAATGTGAGGTTAAGTACATATTTTGAAATATTTTAACCCTCTCTATATAACTACTTCACTAAATACCTGTATAAATGTATGTTCATTAAATTATAAAATTAATTTCATATTTTAAATACAGTGTATGCAGACAATATACATTTTTAGGCATTTTAATATTTTTACCGTGTTTTAGAATTCATAATTGACTATTCACTGAACCAAATAACATTGGTAGAGTTAATAATATGTAATAATTAAATGTTAATAAACGAATATTTGTTCAAATAATACAATTTTTATTATTTTAATGTATATTGTATTGTGAAATTTAAAAAATGTGTTTACAATAACAAATTCGTTTTGTAAATTTCGCAATATATATCATTTATAATTTAATAAAAATAATTTTTAAAATTAATACAGATTTTATTCTTATAATAAAATATGTTATTAAATTGAAAAAATATTCTGTTTAAAATGACTATTTTGATTAACAAATGGGCGTTTGTTCTACGAAGAAGAAAGAAAGAAATGAATACAAAATATTTATAATTGAATTAACAAAATATTTGGTAATTGAAATACATTTGTATTCAATTGGACAATTTTAACCGAGACATTTATAAAAGGTATTGTTAAATCAATAATGCGTTTTGTTATTTTACTGTCAAGTTAATACATATTTTATTTCTAAATCAACAAACATTTTATTGGACGTATATTAACAATCATATTATTAAATTAATCTATATTTTTATTGAAATCACAGATATATTTGGTTCAGTGTAGGTATAACATATTTAAATGTAAACACAAGTAACTTCTTTTAAAATTTATCATATTGTTTTAATTATTTACACACGTTAAGAAATATTTTGAATTATATATATAATATATATATATATGTACATAATTTACACTCTTTAAACCTCAAAAAAGTGGACGCTTCATTATTATTCAAAAAGAGGAGTTTTGAATTTGTATTTTTATTTGTAATGCGTTTAATATATTCCAGGAATCCCCCAGTCAATATGGCTTTTTAAAATAAATTTCCATGCTAGGTTTTTCTAATATTCTTCTCCCGTGGCCTTTGATCAATAATTCCTTAATTCGTTAAAATTAGTTTTACTTTTTCAACGTGTTCCTTTAGCCTCCTATCTTGATCTTGGTCACCCTATTGATTCACAATTCACAATTGTGTGGACATTTTCTATTACTATTCTCAGTAGCAGTCATTCTTTATGCACACACATAGTGTCTTGTAAATTCCCCATTTTCCGAATTCTCTATTTTCCTTTATTTTTATATTTACATGGACTATATATTATTCTGAGCACTTTTTTTTCAAATTTAGCAAGTTAGTTTTTGCCTTAGAGTTTTCTAATTGTTTTATTTAATAAAAAAAAATATTTATTGGAACTTTGGAACTTTAAACCGTAGTACGGTTAGTGATCTTGGAATAAACGTATAGATACTGTTCTTATGATATATTACGTCATCGTGTATCTCTCAATAATTGAGAAATGTGAGTTTTGTACCTATGACCATATATTATTTATATATATCAGTGGTGCCCATTATTTTATTTGAAGAGCTTAATAAATAAATAAATAAAATAAAATGAAAATGATGGTGTATCAGTTTTATTAAAATAGGTATTAGTCAAATGTAAGGAAGATTAATACGATATAGGAATAGATTGTATCTAATATTTTATTTTATAACAGTCTGTAAAAATTTAAAATTTGTTAGTGAAATAATCACTAATAGTCACAAGTACTCATTATATATATTAATGAAATAATCACTTATTATATTAATAATGAGTATGAAGTCTTAGAAACAAAGAATTGGATTTAATTTAAATAATATAGTCTGTTTGTAAGTCTTAGATTTTTAGAAATATTATTAAATAAAAGTGTAAATTTAAGAATTGATTAAAAAGCATGGGATTTAGCTGTAAATGAATAAAAACAATTATGATTTTATCTTACGGCAAGGCGGATAACCGTTGCCCACAATGACATTTTCGGATTTGAATGACTTTCATGGCATTTTTGTAACAAATATTTACTAGCAGGTTGATGAAATATAGAATAAATAACTATAGAATTCCGTAGATATTGAATATATTGCCTCACTAACATAGCTAATGCAGTATAACAATAATGTATTAATCATTTTCTGAAGATTGGAAAAATGGTAGGAAATAAAAAAGAACCGGGAATAATTGAATTTTATTTAAGACAGGAATTATATTTTTTATAAATACTCTTAATACTCTTAATACTTTTTAAATACTGAATTTAATTATTAGTACGATATTGTATCTGAAATAAAGTGTATTTAAAAGATTTTAGTGAATATAAATAGTGGTACTTACGTGTGGTAAATCTCTCTACAAAGATGAAAATAGCAATAATATTAATACTTAGTATATATTTACTCCTAACTTAAATAAAAATTAAATTCAGTAGCCTGAATGCCTGATTCTACCAGTTCTAGAAACACCACCACCACCCTTGCACCATTTCACCATGCACCTTGCACCGCTACACCTACCACCGCCCTGAATGGATCTTTGTAGGAAAAACATTTTTGGATCCATATTGTAATTTTTATTGGATCATTGTGGGAAAATTTATTTTAAATTTTTATCTATTATTATATGTACCGTCGTATATTCTTATCACACGCAATTTGTTGTTATTTTTCTACATTATTATTTATTATTTTATTTCTCGTCGTTATCATTACGTAACCTATCGTGTCCATCGCCGGATAATGGGCATCAATATCTCTATTATCGCTGTCCACCGATCATGTTGACCACTGACCACAGTGTCCAGTAGTACACCGTACTTCAACCACTGACAGCCTTCCTTTTCCATCACCGTTGTCCATAGGAATCGGTATCTACCGATACCCCCCCCCCCCCGCAAATTAGATACCGTTAGAGCGGCCACTGACGATGGACACTACCTCTCACCCGGTACTCTTCAAAATGTTTGCGGTATCCAACACCGTACGTCCATAGCGCTCAATGCTCGCACAACAATGGACAACCGAAATCTGAGGGCCAAGTATTGAGAATCGTTATAACAGCGATTGTAATAAATACATATCTGTAAAAATAACGATTGCTATGTAGAAATAACGATTATACCAAGTATTGATAATAGTTTTCACATTGTCGTAAATTAAAAAGTAAAATAACTATGATCGTTATTTATTTGTTAAATATATTGTTATTGTATTGGTGGTCAAACTATATATTTTAATTTATTTTCGTTTTTTAAACTCATAAACATAATAAATAATTATATTTTACATTTATATAAACGCAGAGACAACTGATGCCGAATTGGTATCCGCATTAAATACGTTTTATATTATTTAGTGGTTTTACGTGTACTTCTTTTGGTTGCACTTCTCATACATACTCGTACTTATAAACTGAACGGATCAACCCGCTTGCTTTTCGCTAACTTGGATGGTTTAAATCAAAAATATCACCCGATTTATTGTGATACACTAGTATACACTGAGTAAGTAACAGGTTAAATTAAATACGGTTTAAGTATACTTCTTCGTTCGGCTGGACTTATTTTATGGACTATATAATGATAAATATACCTACAGGATCCAATTTGACCAAATTTAATACTCCCGTCGAGAGATCAGTGTATATCAATAATAATTATTGAAATATATAGGTAGGTAAGTAGTGGCAATTATTTCATACTTCAATCTATCAACCCAAATTCAGAGTGATTTACTACAACGAATAAATCAGTTAACATTTATGTAAATAATTAAATCGTGGACTGAAATGCACGAAATTTCATCCATTTAGAAAAATATGATTTGATGCCCCAAATGATGTAAATAAAGGTTGTACCTCATCTTCAATGCTATTGTTTTGTAGGTGTCGTCTATTTGGTTTAGTTGTAATTGGTGTGCAATCTACAGCATATTAATATTATTTATTATTTTTAATTTTCCTGTATCACTTATACACAGATAAAATCCGTAAAAAAATCATTACGTTTCTTGCTAAAGTTGTTTTAACAAGTATAATGTATAGTATGTACCTAAGTAAGTACCTAGATGTTTTGTAAAAATGTCACAAAAGTTATAATAATAATTTTATTTTACTTCAATAATATTATATTATGATTATAAAATATTATAATAATTAACATAATAATATGAATATATAAATACATTAATCATTATCATAAACAATTCATTATCATTGTTTAGAACACTTGGTTTTAATCATAGTATGTAAAAATATAAGTATTTAGCAAAGTAAGCATTATATTATTTTTTTGTAGCGACTGCCGTCGCTGAGGACATAATAAGTTTTTCTAAATGACGACAGTCGTATTATGGACACGACTCTGTGTAGACTTAAGTTTCTTTTTGAATATTATAATATTTCATTTTTTTAAATGTATAAGATTCAATAAATAATTATTATTATAAATAAACAATTATTAATTCAGACATCCGTATCTTGTGTTTGGAAACCCTATCTGAGAAAAACGAACTCAATAAATAACTATACTCAACGGACCAACCCGATCACGTATAACATCATTATTTTATTCGAAGCGATTAATAATATTTCTAAAAATGATATAGATATTTGTTGGTATACGATAGTTATTTAATAAAACGAATGGTTTTAATAGTCGCAATTAATAGTGACCGTGATATCAAAAAATAACGATATGACTAATCGTTATATTTTACAAACGATTGTCAATACAACCAAACATCGTTATTTGTATACATTTTCGAAATAACAATCGTTATTTTTTATAGCTATTCTCAATACATGGTCCCCAGGACCGCTCCATACTCTTCGTCTATGTTAGAGAGTTTAATTTTTTCATTTTTATTCGTCCACCTGCTACCCTACCATTGTTATTACCGTTCACATGACACTGAATATTTAGACAATGAACCATCGAACGAATATATATTTATGTGTGGTTGTGTGTTTGTGTATAACCATACCATTTTAAACATTTAATGTTTTGTTGATTATGTGGTCCTTAAATAATTTTATAAATTTTTCTGAGAATTGAGTAGATGTGGCTGTGGCTGGTACCGCAATATACCTCTCATTTTGTGTTAATATTTTCTTAGGGATAAATTTTAGTATTATGTTATATTTTTAAAATATTTTTAGACTGTATTCGTCCACTTCTGTCATAGAGCAGGGTTTACACGAATTTAGAGCAATGGGATGAATCATAAACGTATATAGCGTTAACATGGTTCTTATTAACAATATTTTAGATTTAAAGACTATTTTTAAGGTAAAAAAGCATTTGTTAGTTGCTTTTATTCTAATATGAATTTCCATGTGAAGACAACCCAGTGAATTTATTTTTACACACTAGTATTTAATGTGGTTTACTCAGTTACATTTTGTGTCTTCTACTTGTAGGCTAAGCTTAAGTATATTTTTGAATGATATGATTTGCAGTTAGATCCATTTGTATAATTTCTTTTATAAGATTGTGTGTGTTTATCTGGAGATCTACAAAGTTCGCCAATACACAAATATTGCTACTAGTTTAATTATTTTTAGATTTCAATAAGTAAACTTAAATAAACTATGTATATTGTCTATAAAATATAATAAAATATTTAAGAGAAATTCCTTAAAAGTAATTTACCAAAAGGTAGTTTTGCATGTTTTAAATTTTCTATACCTAAAAATTATATAAGACTGTATAATATTATTAAATAATAATTTTTTCAAATTAAATATTGCGTTTTGTAATCATCTATTTAAATTTGAGATTTTTTGTGTTGTACAAAAAATGTACACTATTTAACAGATAATGTCATATTTTCTTAACATTACACTGCTGTGAACGAATCCTAGAATAATAATCCCGAAATAATAATCCCCAAGACTTAAGGTAATATAATACAAGTGGCTATCGTATAAACATAACCATTAAACATGCACTAATAAATGAATTCACAAATATAATAATTAATATAATAAATCATACAACATGAATACAACGATTTTCGTAAAATATTTACAATAAATTATGTTATATAAATGTCACCTGTTTATTATGACGGATGTTATGGCTCACACTTCTTAAAAAATCAGGTACTTATAGTCATTTCTTTATTTTCAAAGCGTTTACATAAGACATTCAAACAATTCTGCGTTATTTCGTTGTATCCTTTTTTTTTTTTTGTTTTTGGATTTCCGATTTACTGAGAACTATTTTCGCTCCATCAGCTCTTACTTCATTTTTCATTTTTATAATCAATTTCCATATTAATGGATGCTTATGGCCAACGAGGTATGGGATAATATATTATTCTATTTGTTATCTTGTAAAAATAATTAACAGTGACTATAACTAGGTCAATTTTGGGTTGAAATTTAAAAAAACGTGAAATTTTTGCATAAACGCGCACCGAAAGGGTTAACAATTAAAATATCCATTCCCATTTTTGATACCAGATTCATATGATTACATTTATAAAATTAATTTTGATGATTAGATTATGGTTCTTAGCCGAAAACTTACCAAGTTACAGTTGTTTCAAATATTTTGGGATTATTTGTCCGGAAATTATTATTCCAACTCATTTTCGGGGATTATGAGTCCGGGATTATTATTCTGGGGATTATTATTCAGATTACCGCTGTGGACACGTCAAAGCAAAACACTTTCTGTCTGCTGGTATTCGTTTGTAGACATAAAGCAATACATAAATTAATTCATTGGCCCTGATCAATGTATAATATAATATAACATCATATATGTAATTTAAATCTATATTCAATAAATAAAAGTCACTTCGGTTGTCAGACAGGATAGTGTATTATTATTAGTTTACACTGAAATGTGAAGATAAACCATTGCATTCTATAAACTACTCTAATATAGTTAATCTATGTGTAAGAATATCTTTCTTTTTTAATAATCTTTGACCATTAATTAACTAATAAAAAAAAATTATTAAATTAGTTATCATAACAACTATTTCTTTGCATTTATTAAATTCTTCATTCTACTTACCCTGTGACCATATAAAAGTTATTCTTTACGCTTAAATACCTTAAAAATCAAACCTTTTAAAGTTATAGTTTTAAAGTACCAACTATAATGCATTTATCCTTTAAAATGCTGGTTTTCTAAAACTCTTAATTTACTTCTTTTACCATAAAAATAATGACGTTTTCCACCGACCACCGCACGAAGGTACCACTATTACCACCCGAAGTCAACGGATAATTAAGTTTTATTGAAATATAGTTCTGCGTCAAAAATACTACAATAAAGAACACAGTCTGACTCCCATCGCTTAAAACATAATACATAAAAATTCAATGTGTTAATTTTACAAAAACGAAATTTCAAAATACAAAATATTTCGTGATTTAAGTTGCTCCTCAGACCACGTGATCATAGCGAAAAAAATACGGCCATTTCATTTAATAAAAAACAAAAATTCGAACCTACAACCTCCCCCACATAATAAGCTTCACGCTTGAAATAGGTTTAAGGGGCCGAAACTATTAGGAAAAATAAAAATCTAACAATTTAGAAATATTCAAGTACATTTTAAAATTAATCTAGAAATAGCCATATATATATATAAAGTGCCCGTATCATATTTTATTGTTGTGTAATCATAAAATTTCCGCTGAAAAGATCAATAAGCGCGATAAAATTGTGGAACTTTGGAAAGTCGGATTCCAGATCTGAAAACAGATTTGAATTTGTCGGCCTATCATCTAGGGATTAATTGGGGAACATACTAGTTGCCTCCCGATGTAAAATAGATGGTTCATTTTTATCCGAGTTGCCTCCCGACCATATCCGAATTGCTTCCTGGATGTTTATCGTAACCAAAAAGGGTCTATACTAGTTGCCTCCCAATTAGTAGGCAGTAAAATGTAAGAAATAATTGGTTCCAAAAATTACACAAACACTTAAAAAAGAAATAATAATGTACGGTGCTTAGGTACAATGTACGGGGTAACCGGACACTTCCCCGTCAATTATTTACTATACTCATGTACGGTGACACAATATATGTACCTATAATACGGCATGTCTGTGTACCGAGCCAAAATGACGAGTTCGCCAAATCTTGCGTCATAAGTACAAGTATAAGTATTATAAGTAGAGTTCGGATTTTGAGGCAAATGTATTTTTTTCTGTGAAGTGATAAAAAGACAATTCTTATATAAAAATGTGATTCATTTCATTTCTATGCTAATGGATAAACATTTTTTTTCCCTATAAATGCCTTTTTTTCCTTTTTGTATTTTTTGATAAATTTTGTTAAATTATCAATTTATTACAATAATTTTGGAAATGTTTATGGTACAAATTAATAAGACCTTGCAAAGGCATGATGATAATTTACGACGTGTGACACGCTGTTGATTTTATGTTTAAAATTATTAAACATGTCGACGAACAATACGTATGCTCCGTGCGAAATAAAGTTCGTTCGCCAGTCGCCTGCACGCAGAGGTATTATACAGCGTCTTCCCAAATATGAAATAATACATAATATACATGTGTATATGGTACCTATATGGTTTGTGACAAAAGTTAATAAATATTGGTGCTCTGTATTCCATGACATACGCATTGTATTGATTGTAGGAGACAACTAGACAAGTCTTTATCTGCTTATAGATTTATTAATATTTTATGGTCGTCACCTCGACGAGTCGGTGGCGATCGGTTTCCACTTAGTTAACTCGTTATAGTTGAACAACGCTATGTTAGCATACAGACTATAAAGAGCAAACATTTTTCGATTATTTATTGTTATATACTTAAACTTCATTTTTACGATGATCGTAAACGTGATAGTCATACTATTACAGTGAAGATGACATAATAGTCACTATCGCATTATAGTGTCAGTACTATCACACTATGACGTACGATGTGATAGAAGTATTCTCGCATCAATAAATTCAACAATCACGTCTTCCATTATCATATATACCACTCGGGACAATGAGAGTGATAGCAATTAAAATACATCATGTAAACATTGCACTATCACACCAGTTAATGCAATAAGCTGTGCCGTGCAGACATCGCACTGATAATACTATCACGACAGTACTATCGAGGGGGCTATCACGATAGAACTTTGTGAGAGTATTATTATCGTGTAAATAAAGCTTTGTACGGTAAAACTGTGCGGAATGTTTTATACCTTGTCTTTTCGTGTTATCATTTTCTGCGCGAATAACAATTTATTATTTTACTATACCTACCTACCGTGTGTTTATACTTTATAATTTGTATTTTATTGTCTTAATAAATAAACAATTATAGATTTTGATAATTTTATGGTTTTTAAAAATGTTTATTATATAGAGTGAAAGTCAAGTTACTATCTATTGTAAAATAAATTTTTATTTTATTTATAAACAAATTATTTTTAATATATTATTTGAGTACTGAGAAATATTATATTACATATCATGAACTTTATTTATTAAAGTATGTGAAATTTTTTATCTATTTGGTTCCTACACTCTTCGCCACTGCCTACAAGTATCAAGATACAACAAGCCTATAATATCTAGATGCATGCGCTATACAACTAGTATTTTTTTAAACAACACCTACATTTAGAATCAGATTCGGATTAAACGATTTTTTTCAAATTGTTTTGACCTTTTAAACTAGATTTTATCCAAAATTACTGAATACGGTAATTTAAAATGCTACTTCCACTGGATTTTTCAGGCCACTTAAATCATGTTTAAAACTTCGAAAAATTTATTAGATGAATATTTATCTAATAAATTTTCATCAAGTGTATTGTTAATACCTATTAATATTATTAATAAAATTATTATTATTATTATTTATATTATTTTTATTATGAAACTTTTACTTTCCGATAACAAAATAAAATTAAATAACAACACATGAAAGTTTTACTAATTAATCTATAACTTTATTCAAATTTTAAGTTAAAAATGGTTAGTAGGGTAGGTACTGAATGCTCAGTTATATATACGCTAATGCTCTGTATCGTGTCATGAAATGAAAATTAAAGAAAATGAAAAAGATGGTAAAAGAGGAAGAGTGGCGTATACAAATATATTTATATATTATAATAAAAATACGATAATAGGCGGATATAAAAATATAATTAGAATATTGGGAAGTAAAAATATAATGGAATATTATAATTATATATTATAAGAATGGTAATTTGTGGAAATAACATATTTAGGTATATAATTGATAAATGGGTTATAATTATTCAGTAGTCGGGGTTATTGTGAAAGATTGGTATATAAATAAATATATAATGGACAGGGTATGTTTTGTGGAAGTGAAAGGGACGGTAAATATTATGATGTCTTAAATGAAT
>JAIPRL010011770.1:0-13009 GCA_025469235.1 Pemphigus obesinymphae
AAACTTGTTTCTACATTCAATGGTCTTTACATTTTTAAAATCGAACCACTGGAAGTACTTAAATTTTTGTCAGGCGTATAGCTATTTCTCAGTCATAAATTTGTATTGAATATTTTGATCTAATAAAAAAATGAGATACGTGTTTTTAATGATTACAAATAATAGCGTCATAATAATACTATTTATCAAAATTTCGTGATGAATTCAGTTACTCAATATATATGATTTAGCCATTTTAGGAATATTATATTCTAAATCTAAATATACATTATACATATTATAATAAAATTGTCGTGTTTATACCTTGTAGTTTGTGCAAGGTAGGTAGGCAATAACCGGTTCCAGATAACTTGCTGTCTCCACTGCACCGCAACGTGTCTCTCAAATGCTGGACAGGGTCCAATAGTTAAAATAGTAAATTGTCATTTCAAGAAAAATAAGTTGTTCATTGATACAACGACATCTCTTGGCAATCCGTATAATCAAAATTGTAAGTCTATGCCATGGCTCATCTATTTATTATAAAATCAATGCTATATCATAATAATGCGCTAATATGCCCATATTATATTTAAGAGTACACAGCTAGGACACTATCGATTTTCAGTAGTTATCCATAGTAGCGATCGATTGAAATATTGAATAGTCCTATAAAGGGTTTTAAAACTGATTTAAATTTGTTAAGAAATCTACTTTTAATCGATTTTTACTTTTTTAATATTTTTTTCTAATTAATTCCTTAAAATTGCTTTATGAAATTGAAAATTACTAAATATTAAAATATTTTGTATACAAATTGAAAAATAAAAAGTCGATTATAAGTTAATTTGTTTATACATTTAAATCTGTTTTCCAATTCCAAATCTGACTATACCATACAGTGATGGTTTTATGGGGGGAGGACGATAGGTGGATCGCCTCCCCTTGACCACTTTTTTTTTAAATCATTATTGGTTGCATTATTTTAATATATATATGACTATAGTTTACAATAAATTATTCAAAATAAACAATTATGATTTCAATGTTTTGTCGTAACCACTGGCATTGAGGTAAAAAACAAATAGTTATTATTAAAAAATACTCTGTACTGATTTTTGATGTCCGAAAAAATGAAAAAATTTCGATTTGACAATATCGTATTTTTGCCATTCTTTCATCATTTTTTGGTAGTTTTTGCTTGCGCATTAAAAACCTATTGAGAAAATCGAAAAATGACTTCTTTAAAGTACCAACTATAGATGAAATTTGCTACCGGAAACAGGGTAAACTTTTAAAGATCGTAGCACTCTTTCTGGCAAAAATTTATGTACACCATTGTAAAACATATTACGTTCAGAATCTAAAATAATAGCCAAAAAAACAACGGGGACAGGACCGTGCCGAAGAAAGATTTTTTTTTGCCAATTGAACTTAATTTTCCGACTGCCTTCCGAAGACCCCTCTCGGGACGGCCCTGAACGGGGATTTAAGGTGTCTAAACATATATTTAGAAAAGAAGAAGTAAAGTGTATGTATGAAATATATATGAAAAAACTATTTTTGCCCCCCTTCTTTGCGTTTATCAAGAATCACCACTGATACTATAAAACGTTACGATTCATGGGGTGCCAATGTCGGTTGAGATACCTATGACAAATTTTATAATACATAGATTAACCACCCACCACCCATTTCCACAAAACACAAAGCAGGAAGATAGGATATAGGATGCGAGGAGGGGATTAATTTTATCTAAAAAATTAATTTGATAATTTTTAATTTAAAAATTGATTTCGTTTAAAAAATCATTTTATTGACTGTTTTTTACCAACTCACAGCATTTAAAGATTGAAGGAGTTAATATATCAATACATATACAATATAATAGGTATTAAAAAAAAATACTTAAGAGAACGCTACACTCATTTTTACATAATTTGTACACATCATAGTTTATGATGGACAAAACAGGGATTAAAAAAACGGATTTCGGATAGCGGAATTTTTACAATATTATGTGTAAATTGCCTATACAAGACCCCTTAGAATTTGACGAAGTGAGCCGTGATTGAAAGCGAAGTATTATTTAATTATTTTATTGGTTCTCCACGGGCAATATTTACACACTAAAAACTGCTATTTTTTCTTCATCGTAGAGATTGATTAAATAGTTCTACAAAGATTTTGAAAATGTATTTAAATTTGTTGAGAGGACGTCGCACACAAGGGGTTATGCATAGGCAATTTTTTAGATATTTTAAGAAAAATAAAAATCTAACAATCAAAAAATATTTGAATGCAATTTAAAAGTAATTAAAAATAGTCCTGTGGCAGTATTATTTTTATTATGATATAATCACGGTATTTGTATAAAAATACGTTTACGCAAATCAAATAAAATGACTTTTTAAAGTGATTTTAAAGTTATTACACTTTAAGTAGACACTTTATAATAGATAACATTTCAGAGATAATCTCATTGGGGTTTTACAATTTTCTAAATATTAAGCTCATTATCGAAGATACAAAATACTATTCCTCCGCCCATTTTTAAAACACTAACATTTTTTTAAACATATTATTTGAAAAAACGCCGATGAGCTTATATCCAAAATGTTGTTTTCTATCAATTTTATAATAAGTGTTTCAAACTCTAAAATTATTTTAAAATGCCATTTCATTTGGTTTGCGTAAACATGTTTTTACCGTCGAAAATCTTCAATGCGAAGTCCTCTTAACAACTACTTTTAATTTAGTTTTTACTTTTCAAATATTTTTTCTTATTTATTCCTTAAAATTTTTTTATCAAATTGAAACTTACTAAATATTTATTGACTGTATAGTAAATATTAAAATATTGGGTTTAAAAATTGAAAAAATAAAAAAAAAAAACTATTACATATTAATTTGTTGATAAATTAGAAAAAAATGTTTTTCAAATCCAATCGGATTGTACGATAAAATGCTGCGATAAACAAAACATGGATCACTTATGAATAAAATTTAAAAGAAATTCATAAAACGTTGACGATCATTTAAACGTGTTTACCTGTGCATAAGATGGTATGTGGCGTGCGCATTGCTAGTAATGGTCTATATACGAATTGCGGATAGTTGGATTTACACACGCACATACGTATATGATATTTTAATATTATGTATTTGAAAATTTCCTATACATGACCTCTTAAAATTAGCCCGCAAAAAACCGAATTGTCATCGAATGATAATTTTTAGTAACGCATAAGCGCATATCACAGGAGGTGAATTTTATAAAATAAAAAAAGTCATATACTTTTTCTAGAATTTTTTGACAAACTTACAAATTACTAACTAAATAACTAACAAAAACAAAGGTCATTAATTTTAATTATATTAAAAAATGTACGAGGTACTTCACTCACCTATACATTGGGCAGGCCCTGATACCATGAGAAAATGAGAAAACTTACTTACTCTTAAGAGGACATTGTACCTACACATTTTCAATGGAAAACTTATATGTTATAATTTTTCATTTTATCAACTTACAAACATGAAATACAAAATAAAAATAAAACAAATTATAGCTAATAACATTATTGTGATTACACGATAATAAAAAATGATATTAATACAAGTTTATTTTTAAATTACTTTACAAATATATTTAAAAATGTTTAAATTGTTTGATTTTCTAAAAAACTTCATGTTTAAATTGTCTATACGTAACCCTTTAAAAATCATGCATACGACGCTACAAGAATGCTAAAACCAATAATAATTTTGATTTCGAAATAGTACTTTTGTAATTAAAACACTACCAAGTCTACAATAAGCATTGAAGTGTAAATTATTTTTTACAAATTATTCACCGTTTAAAAGATGAAAACTTTTTCAATGTTTCACTGGAAATAGATTTTTTAAAATAATGTTTATTTTTAATATTTTACACATTGAATATTTATCAAATCCGTCTTTTTTCTAAGCCATATTTTTAATTTGTTAATACAATATTTGAAAACCGGCTTCCAACCAAACATAGTTTAACTTCTCATCTTTCAAATGGTAGTACAATAAAGAAGTAGAAACAAAATTATTTTGTTTCTCCGTTCTTTTAAAGTTACACAACATTTGCAGAATTATGTTAATCATTGTTTTTAATAATTATTATGAATACAGAACAATAAAAATGGTACCAACCCAAGTCTATTTTAACAATACTTTAAAAATATATTTGATTTGTTTGGTTTTCATTTTCCTTAAAATATCTTAAGAGTTGCCTATACAAAACCCCTTAGAAATCGGGTGTTTCACTCAAGAAATTCACTGGAATAAACCGATTTAGATTTCCCTTTAAAAAGTAAGCCAGTGTACTTTTAAGAAATTCGCTAGACTAAACGGGTTAAAAATTGAGACACACTGGTTTACTTTTTTTCGACCGCTGCGTGGCGAGGTGTTCGAAAAATACCGATCCCGATCTGTCCCCACCACAAACCTGATTTTCCCCTAATTATCTGTTATCACTTAATGTTCTCAATTTTTACATTAAACATTTTTTACATTAATAATAATCAGGATTTAATTAATATAGGTATATATTTTAGTTTTTTTTCACTAAAAATAATCAAGTCGTCTTCAACTTGATCATCGTCACCACAACCAAAATTCAGTGGATGAATAAAATACTTCTAATTGAAAAATGTCTTAAGAGTTAGGTAGGTATGCTTTGAGTTGGCAATTTTTATAAAACATTTAATTTACTAAAACGTATCCTAAAACCTACTTACTTTTTCGAATAGAAATCGATTGTACTGTATTATTAACGATATCACTGACAACACGATTTTCATTAAGAATAAAGTCTTTTACCATGGCAATTTTAATGTTATCCATTTTTATATGTGTTTAAAAAAATTTAAAACGTAAATTATTTAAAATCGAACCGTCAATAATATGATAAGCAGAATCAATATTATGTGATAACTGATAATAAGAGTTATGGAGGGGTACACCGATTAATGCAACGAATTTCTAACTAAACCAATGTATTTATACACTGAACCACAATCATTAATCGGAATCAGTAATCGGGATCCGTAAAGCAAACTGATTTACGCTGGCGAATTTCTTGACTGCTACTGTGTTCGCGTATTTCGTATTGACAGTGTAAAACAATATTCTCTGATTAGTCAATTCACGTTATCAACTACTACCACGTCATGTTTAAATATTTCAATTCGATCGTCTTGTGATTACAGTGTTTACTATATTTATGATATTATATGATAATAAAACATTGATAACAAATTATTTTACTATCAATATTAAACATATTATACCACGCCCAGAATCCCTAAACCACGAAAAACGTCGTACACGACATAGTACCAGTGGAATAGTGAAATTTAATTTAATTTAAGGGGCCTCCACACCACCATTTTGTTTTGGTCAAAATCTACTCATTCTAATTTCAACAGTCTGGCACGATGCGTACTCTGATAACAATTTTAAAAACGCATATAGATTTTTCATTACTTATTTGAATTAATATAATTGGACCTTTTTTTAATTTTCATATTTTATACTATAATTAAAATAATTTAAAGTTCCAACATTTTCAACATAAATATCTAATTAAATAAAAACGATTTTTAAAAGCACTTCGATGATTCCCTGGTAAATGTTATGGAAAATTCGAATATTTTTTGAAAATAAAATTAATTTACTCATTGAGACGTTCTGATGGAATTAAAGTCTATTTGAGTGAAAAATATACATTTTTTTCGTGGTTATAAAATAGATAGCTGACATGTGCACGCAGATGCGTGTATTGGCACCCGTATACTTTTGATATGGGTTACTAACGCTAACACGTTCGTAAGCCTCACACAAACACAAAATCGGACAAAGGAAGTATAATAAATTGCCTAAATAATACTCCTTAAAATCGTGTGATGTGGAGGCAATTTGTATGACATTTTAAGTAAAATGAAAATCCAATAATTTAAAAATATTTAATTATATTTTAAAAGTAATTAAAATATTAAAATTAATTTAGAAATAGTCATTGGTCAGCACCATATTTTATTGATGTGTTATCAAGATATTTGTTAGAAATCACGTTCACGCTCTATAACTACAACTTTTCTCCATATAATCACAGAGTCAAAATGTATACAAAATATGAAAGGTGAGAATATTTATTGTGCTCTAGCGTGGAGTTTTTTTTCAATATGTTTTTTTGAAAGCCTAAAATCCGTGATTGAAAATCGTGAAATTAAAATTAAAAAAACTCCATGCTACGGCATAGTAAATATTCTCATCTTTCACATTTTTTTTTTATACATTTTGACTGCGATTACTAAGAGAGAAGTTGTAGTTATAGAGCGTGAACGTATTCAATACCGCTAAAATGGATGTGAAGCATCTTCTTAACTCTATAGATGTAGCGCCTGTGGTGCAGACTCATTGAACAGCCCTTCTCTCCATATTATAATTAATATGCATTATTTTTTAATTGCCAAAATAAACGTCGATATGATTTTATAAACGAAATGGTCATTAATTTATTGTATGAGGTGAGGGTGCTCCGTGGCCTACAAAAGGTAAATAGGTGAAGAACTTATGACTATGATCTAGACTACAGGTATATAATCTTATTCCTTTATGTACATAAATCGATAAATATATAACTGTTATTACGACGCTTAAGTGCATACGGAAATGCCGAGAAATGTATAAACCACGATATTATTCACATTATAACCGATAACATAATATTCATAGGTAATATGAGTCACTTGCACAAAATGTCATAATATAACTCAACTACATTCCATGCGTACCTATACGAACAACAAATTTGCAAAGTATTCTTTTATGGGGTGGTTTTGCCATTTTGGGAGTCCAAAATGTCTTACTATTGTATTTTCTCTATTAATTTCATTATGTAATATTGTAATAAAACAATTAAACTATGTTTAAGATAATCAAATATTCTGTATTGAAATGTGTAAGCCTGAACCCCTTCCGAAAAATTTGTTCAGCTATATAAACGGCCTTGAACACGAGTGCATTAAATTCGTAAATCATAAACGAACGAAAATAATATTAAATAATTCTCCTTTGTGACACACGAAAAATCTAGACAATGGGAATATTTACGTGTTTACGTTATGTATTTTTGTAGAAGTTTCAGATTACTTTTCAACGGCGACGGTCTTCATAATAAAGTTCGTTTCGTATAATAAACTACCATTGATTATATACATATAATAATAATGATAATATGTAATCAATGATACTACTCAAATGAACCAAAGTATATAATATATGAATTAAGAACATGTTCAATGTTCATAATGTAATAACATTATTATAATAATTTTTTTCAAAAAATAAAAAAGAGTAGTATAAGTGAGTTGTATTCAAGTTTAAACGTTTTTAATGTAAGTATTTAGTATATTATGCGAATGAGGATCATATATATATATATATATTTAAGATTTCAATTATAAGAGGTCAGAATTATTTCGAATGGTGACAATTAGACTTATAATTGGACATATATTTAAATTTTTTTTTTTTTAAATGATTTATTACATTTATTATTCCTTATTTGTGTTATAATGAAAATAATTAATATAAAATACCACAAAATATGTAATAATAAATATTTAGTACCTATATAAAAAAAATAGTTGATAGGTTATGAAATTAATTGTTTAATTATTGAAATCCATATGGGGGGATGTAGAGGTATGTCCTCACCATTTTGTTAAAAAAGTTTGGAGGTAGGTGTGAATGATTTTTTATCGATTAATTTGTCCGAGTAGTTTAAAATTACTTCGGCGCAACTGGTGGACAGAATAATTGAGAGGCTTCAATGCAAAAAGTGCTTTTTCCATTTTTATGAATTTTGAGTTATTTATCGAATCATATGATACATTCAACAGATAATTGAATGGAATCATTATTTTTGCTCAAAACGCTCTTTTTTCTCCAGAAAAATGGGATTGAAAAATACAATTACAAATTCAAAACGTTCCTTTTCCAGGGTATATACATTTCTGCAAAACGATATTTTTCCATTTTATTGCAAAACGCACCATTTCCAATAATAAATAGTAGTTCAATACATAAGAGGATTAAAATACATTCATGCTCTATAACTACAACTTCTCTCTTAATAATCACAGAGTGAAAATATGTACACAAAATATGAAAGATGAGAATATTTATTATGCCGCAGAGTGAAGTTTTTTTTAGTCAATATATTTTTTTTTAATTTTAAAATATCACGAATTTCAATCACGGATTTTAGGCTTTCAAAAAAACATATTGAAAAAAAAACTGCACGCTGGAGCACAATAAATATTCTCATCTTTGATATTTTGTATGAATTTTGACTCTGCGATTATAATATGGAGAAAAGTTGTAGTCATGGAGCGTGAACGTGATTTTTAACAAATATCGTGATAAAACAACAGTAAAAAATGGTACTGACACGTGACTATTTTTGAATGTAATCAAATATTTTTGAATTGTTGGACATTCATTTTTCTTGAAATTTCATAAAAATTGCTTACCTATACAAATTAAAAACCCCTTAAGAATCGGGCGTGTATAGCGTCCTCAGGATCATAATGTATGAATGTAATCACCCCTACTTATATTTCCTTCAATATTAATTATCGAAACGTTTCGTTACCTAGGTACCATTGTTTGGCAATTTTTACGTACTTTTTCCGATTTTCGAATAATAATAAATACGGTCGATGGCGATCGAAATTGGAAAATCGAAAAAAGCGCGTTTTTGCATTGAAGCCCCTCCTCATCGATAATATTATTATAATATTTTTATGGTACGACGTCCAGCTGCAGATTTCACGGCGTTCGTCGGTGGCGGTGGGCCCGCGTGACGGAAAACACGGCGCGGTTGAACGTCGGCATTTTCCGTTTCGCCGGGCGCGCCATCTGTCGGCCGTGCCGAACGCTCGAGGCCGCGGACCGGGACGTCCGGCAGGTGTCTCTGCGATGACCGTCCGTCCGTCCCCCTCCCATCCGCGGGACGGCGAACAGGCGGCGGCGACACGTACAAGCGCGCGCCCTTCTCCGCCCGGCCGGCGCGGCGCGGCGTCGACGATACCGACACACCGCCCCGCCGCGTCCACGGCCGCACGGTAGAACTGGGAAGCCATTGCTGTTCGACCGGCTCTCACGTTTTGTGCGTGTGTGTGTGCTGCGCGTCGCCGGCAACGAGTTCGGCGCGTTATTGTCGGCCGACCGCCGTGGTGTGTGTGTGCGTCGCGTACGTACCTATGCGGAGATCACTTTTCGCCAGGGGGGTCGCCGTCGTCATATTGTCGTCGTAGCACGGTGGTTCTCACTTCTCTCCCCCCGCGTCATCGCCGCCGTCGCTGTCGTGTAAGTATAATAGTATACCTAAGTACAATAATATTAATATGCACGGTATTAGCTGGGTGCCTACACGATATCCGTTTGTATCATTGCGTACGGATAAAATACGCAATGTGTGTAATGTGCGCCGGACAATATAGGTACATTAAACGGTTACAGTTATTATCGTAATGATCAATGTGTACATGTACACGGAACCGCCGCGAAGTGTCGTTGTGTCGTCTTGTTGGCCCCCAGAAGTGCCCCCGTCCCCCCCCCCCGGCGAGAGACCCGTGACGAATCAATCGGAGTGGCTCGGAAAACGAGAGAACGACCACCTCTGCGGTCCGTGACCGACGGACGCGGCTGTACGCGGTACGCGCGCGCGATCGCCGGCGACTGTACGCACGATGGGGGTGCGAGTCGTTGGCGTACGCCGCTCGGCCGCCGGGCACACGGACACACACACATGCGGCGGCACCAGCATTAATCGTACAGCTATAATTGTATACCTATACCCGTGTAACCCTCCTAGCTCCCGCGCACCCGCCGCAGCGGCGTTTTTCCATCCCTTCGTGTAGAATCCACGCGACACGTCCGGGGGGGGGACGCGTGTCGGTTCCCCGTCGACTCCCCCCCCCCTCCGCACGTTTTGTACGACCTTGAACCGAATTCCCGACCGCTAATCCTCCGGCGGTCCGCACATAACCCAAATTGTATTTGCGCGCGGGAGTGCCCCCCTCCCCCCCTATATACCGTATCCCCGTTTCACTCGACCGGCCGCCAGGTGATTTACGCCTGTCGCCGAGCGGCACGTTACGGGACCCCGTCCCTTTTGTTCGCGGCGATGCGAATTCCGTTTCGTACCTACGCAAGTTTTACGCTGCCGGTGCGGCGTCACGGGTATGCCACTCCACTGCACGTCGTCGCCCGGAGAGAGAAAAAAAAACAAACCGCATTACATAACACCGCGTACGACGATCGTCGTCGCATTATACGCATCACATCGCCGTGTCGGCGGGGGTTTCCGATTTCACGTACTCGTTACCCCGTAGACCGTGAGAGTCGGCGGCGGTTTTCTCGTCCCTCCACCGCCCCTCGTCGTATATCGGTCCGCGCGCTATTCTTTTCCATTTCTCCGAAGCGCTCGGTGACGCCGCGGCGACCGTAATGTGAAAAAAGTCGCGACGACCTGTTGTTGCATAGTCCCCCGCTGTCCAACAATAGCGGACATTCCCGGCAAAATCAAAAGCGGAATGTCGGGATCGCATTCTTGTATTCGTGTATCGGGGGAGTGCGAAGTGCCCCATTTCTCGTCCCCGAATAGTCGTCTCGAAACGACTATAACGGCCCGTCACCCGGGGTTTTCGCGCGTCACCCACCAACCCACCCACGGATACGTACGTACGTACGTACGTGTTTCCTAGCTAGAAAACGCGGCGCTTGCTTGCCGTGTGCGGATCGAATTACGCGCGTGTGACGTGTCGCCGCCGTACTATTATTACCGTGTATTTCGCCCCGCGCTCGGTACACTTTGCAGTGCACTATAATACGCTTTCTCGGAGGCGACGGCGGCGGCCACACGGCCGTACTCGCCGAGCGCGCCAGATCCCGGCGGTCGCGCCTTCCGGCCGACGACGGTTCCGGCGAACGAGTTCCCCGCGCTTTCGATTAAAATTTTACGGGCGGCGTGTACGCACGGTATTCGCGCTCGTATACTAAGACGGTGGGCGGCGCACTCTAGCGTTTTGTCGCCGCAACGTCGCCGTCCACTGCGTCGTCCTTGTTACAGTATAAAGAACGTAAAAAAATATTTTCATACATCATACATTATATGTATGTGACGTATTGACGAGTACGTCATTATTATTATTGTTAAAAAAAACACTACCGTGTATTGTTCGCCATATGGGTCTTATCGTAGGGCCACCGCCGCCGCCGATAATACCGTTGTGCTTTGTGAAATATATACACCACTCACACACACGACCACCGCGTACACACATGATATATTGTATGCAACAATAAATTATCGATAAAATAATATTATAGTATTCGATTAATTGTGCCGTCCACACGGCGCGAGCGAGTACGCGCCGCACCGCAGGATCGATGATGGGTGAAATGTACAACAATATTATATTAAATAAAATATTATAATAAAATGTAATCGTACGCGGACCGTTACCGCGAGCCGCGTCCCGCCCCGTGCGGCCGTACGGTTTTCCATGTCGCCGATCCGGACGCGCGAATATTATTATTTATTATTATTCCACCGCCGTTCACCTACGCGCTCTCGAGACTTTGGAACGACGTCGTCGTCGTCGTCGTCGTCGTCGCGGTCGTATCGAGAGGAGCATTCGTTGTTGTTATCGAGTTTGATTTTTCAAGGTTAATCGCCTCAGTCGCCGCCACCGTTTTGTTCCGTCCTGCGTTCGTCGTCAAAATATATAATACGGTTTGTATTATATTATTATTATTATTATTATTATTATTATTATATACGATATACTATATTAATTTACGCATGAAAAAATAACTGCAAATCTATCGGTCTTTCGTGCTTTTAACGCGTTTCCCGAAGTAGGCAATAATAATAATAATAATAATAATAATAATAATACACGATCATTTATCACGTTATCACCGCAGCTGTGAGAACGCGCCGCGTCGTCGACCGAGTTCGCGCGCCCGACCATGTCCACCGCCACCGTGCAAGTTGGTCGTACACTATATATATATATATACGTTGTGTGTGAGTGTGTGTGTGTCAAGGGTAAACGCTACGATATTATTATTTTTTTACTCTACGACAAGGTCGTGACCGTCGTCGAACGCGCGAAATATGTTATAAATTTTTGTTGTTATTGTTATTATATTAAAATATGTCGCACGACCGGATTTTACTATAACCGTTGGTGGTGGGTGTGTGTGGTGGACGGGTCGATCCCTCTCGCGGTCTCCGAATTTTCGTTTGCGGTGATAATAATACGGTCGAGTGTGATGTTATTATTATTATGGCCAAAATATTATTACCATATTATTGTATTTGTATCGGAATCGCTTGCATTCGGTAGGTACCACACCTAACTGCCGCCGAAAGACGATGATTATTATCGTCGTCTACCGCTCTGTACTCGAATCGCGCGTTTTCGTCCGTCCTCTCGCCTCGGCCGTCCCGAATCCGCTCTGCGCCGTTGTCGTATGCGATTTCGGTACGGACAATACACCGCGCGGCGCGTGTTTACTGTATAATATTAACGTAAGCCCAGAAGTGGTTTTGTGGAGGGACGCAGGGGGACGGAGCTACTCTTCATTTTTTTCATGTTTAACAGCGTACCCCTTAATTTATTTAACAAAGAACGCAAAGAACGCAGGTTTGTTTTAATTTTTATTTAACATTTTTAAAAATTATCATTTTTTTTTTAGAAAAATCGTGAAATTACGAAAATAAATGTTTTTTTGTTCTTATCACATAATAAGTTTTAGATAAAATGTTGAATAGTTAATCTTATTAAATCATATTAGTATCATACTATCATATAGGTAATAAATAATCTTCATTATCTGTAAATGGCTGAAGCCTAAAAGGATGGCGAAATCAATGCGACACCGATAAACTTCATTTCGATCTACATCTACAACT
>JAIPRL010011771.1:0-13007 GCA_025469235.1 Pemphigus obesinymphae
TTTCAAGATTATAAAGTCATTATTTTCGAAATTACGACGAAATTAAAATTCTCGAATTTACAAAATCGTATTTTTCGTAATTTTTTGGTAGTTTTTGCTTACGCATTAAAAAACTATTATGAAAATCAAAAAATGACCTCTCAAAAGTACCAACTAGATGCAATTTTCTACCGGAAACAGGGTATGAGTGTAAAGATCGGAGCACTCCTTCTGGTAGTAAATTTGTTAATAGAGAAAAAAAAAAAAAAAAAAAAAATAAACATCATTGTAAAACCACTAGCTCCCTCGCTACGCTCAAAATCTAAAATTTAGGTAGGTATTATACAATATCGAATTTAATGAAAGAAAAATGAAAAGTAATCGGCCGTCATTATTTTAATAACAATATTTTTCGTTTTAGTTTTTTCTCATATACGAGTACATACGAACAAAAGCCGTTTTTTTCATATTTTTATCGAAACAATTCTATAAAGATTAGACAAATATAAAATTGAAATTTTTTTTCAAAATTAATTTTTTTAAATTTCAAAATGGTTATTTTGTTACCGAAAAAAAAATATAAAAATCAAATTGATTGAATATAAGCTCAAGATAGTTATAATTTGTATTAAAAAACGTATTCAAAATGAATTCGCCTAAAAACGATAATAGTAGTGTGTCAATATTCAATATTTTTCAAAATTACAAACAGCTGGCTTTAGCTATTGTACTCAGCCGTTTAAATGATTTTTCTTAAATTATGAAAAAAAGTAGTAGGTGCCAATAAAATAAATATTTAATCATTTTTGGCAAACTTCTCTTGTAAAGAACAGGATTTTCATTTTCAGGAAAGCTTTATGGAACATTTTGAACCATTACAAAAAAGATAGGTCATTTCTCATACAGTACTTGAGAAAAAAAAATAATAAGTATAAAATCAAAGTTAAAAGATCCTTTTTCCAATTAAATCCGTATTGTATATTCATCAATTATTTAGAAATAAAACATTTTTAATAATAAAATGAAAATTATTAATTGACGTGCGTTTATATATAGATTGATTTATTAGTATATATATATATAATTCTCAAGTAAAATTAATTAATTCAAATTATTTTAGAGTTAATTTTATTATTAGGTATATACCTACTCGTATTACCCATACATGTACCTATACAAATTACGTGTACTTATTTTATTTTTAAACATAATACTAATTAATAACTTATAAAAATTAAAAATTAAAATGACTCGAAATATCGCTTTCGAATTAATAAATATTAAAAATAGTAGTTTTTAGATATAAATTAAGTACAAATTAAATTAAAATTAGTATGTACCCATTTAATTAAAAAATATTGTGTCGGACCTCGACTTGCGGAAGACACTATATATATATACTGTTACGGGAGGTTCGTGCAGGTACTCGATTAGAATCCCTATATATCTACGTACAATTTTACGAACATGATAAATTATCTATAATTGACTATAATATTATAGTAATATGATCTCCGAGGATTATTAAATTAAAACAATGAGGAACACGTACGTATAGTGGTGATGATGTGTCGCAGAACAGTTCACCATGAATATTATACTTTATATCGCGTTTAGCGTGTAAATATCTAAGGAACCTTTGTGTCGAATGCTTTGTAATAACCACACACATTTATATGCTGTTAAAACATTTTACGAGTATACTTCAAAACGGTAATAATAAGTAATAATATATTCCCGTTTTCTCACGTTAGATGGTATATAACGTATATATGGTAACGACTAATTAACGGAAAATTTACTGTTTTTCTTTCATAATATAATATATATATATATATATATATATACCAATATATAATAAGCAGACGACTTGGATAGCTTATAAAACAAGAATTTAATATGGTGTATGCTGCAGAGTATACTCCAATCACAAAAAAAAAAGAAAGAAAAAAAAAGGGTCTTCGCATCACAGCACGAAATAATAAGGGAGGAAAAATCTCTTAATAATTATTCGATTATGGATACTGATAATTGTATAGATACACTCGTGTATATACCTATATAGTACATAACATAATATTATATAATATAAAAGATAAGTGTATAATAGTCGTGCGAAACAATCGCACAGAAATGGGGTGAGCAGCCAGAGATGTGCAGCGCCTACAGGTAGGTGGTATGGACCATGTGTATATACTATATATTATATACACACGCATATATATAGTAAATGCCAGCGGTAAAAAGATCGAAAAGATAAATTAGTAACGACGTCAAAGACGATATTAAAAAAAAAAAAAAACACATTTTTAAAAAAATAATAATAACAATAATTACAATAATACCTATTAAACAATATATAGGATTTTTTTTTTTTTGTTACTTAAATTAATAAATTAATAATGAAAAAGTGTGGTTCGGTATAGGTAGGTAATCGTATACTTAACGACTACCGCTATATTATATTATGGACTATAATAAAATAAATAATTTAGATTACGTAAATAAACAAGTTAGGAAAAACCCTAACTCTGCGAACGTGCTAAATTCCTTATATTATACTATCTGAACGTATTTTAAACAGTAATCTAAAAAATATTATAAAACAAAACAAATAATATCTATCTCCCTATAGTAACTAAATCAACAACGGCCCTCGTAAATATCTTCTAACGACTACGGACGCAGACGGACGGACACAATGAGGTATAACGTATATTTAGACTTGTGTTTAGAAACTTAAATTTTAATTATTTCATAATATGTATTATTGTGTACTTATATATATTGAGTTACGACGATTAAAAAACAACTTAAAAACTGTTCGATTCAATCGAAAAAAAATACACACGAAAGATCCATTATATTTTTAATTTAAACTAACATATTCAAATATCTGGGGCTTGAAAACGTTATATTCATAACGTTATAAAGAAAAAAATCGAAAACGAAAAACATTACAAAGAAAAATATCGATAACGTTGTAAGTGAGAAAAATGTTATAAGTGAAAATTTAAATAACGCTTTAAAACGAAAAATGTTTTCAAACTATGCCGGCTACTACTGTTTACTAGATGGTCAAGAATGAACCTACAGGGGGGGATGAGGAAAATTCCACCTCCCAATGAGAGGTTTTTATATGATATATTTATAACATATATTTTACCCTTTTTTTTTGCTTATTTTTATCAATTGTTTAAACTAATTTCTCCTCCTTCCCCCAAATCAACTCCTAGATCCACCACTGTGATAGTAGTAAGTATTGTATATTTTACTCCTCGCAATTCTATTTACACTATACTATGGAAAGTTTGAGTATAGTGTAAAGGTACTAGAAATTATTGTAAATTTTTTAGTAGAAACTAAATGTCCACAATTCTAAAACTGATAAAAAATTTTTTCTATGGTAAAAAAACGTATCGCAGAGTTTAAAAATAAACGAATAAATATCATAAAACGAAAAATATCATAACGAAAAAAATAATGATTTCAAACCCTGTGAATACCTATAATAATATTAAATAATCTATGTATTTTAGTCAATTTTATTTCAATATATTTAGTTATAACGTTTAGTTTTTTGTTAATGTATATTGTACATATATTATATTATATAATATAATATCACATATTTTATTATATGTGTGCAATTTCGTTATATTTTTGATACCTAGTACTCGTCAGTCATCATTCAAGTTCCCACTATTTTCTACAAAAAATAATAAATATCAATTCCAGGACAAAATTCAGATTGGTCTTTAGAACTATACACATAGGTATCTTTTATAGAAATACAATTTAGTTTTTAAAATATTAACATTCCATATACAAAACTGTACCCAATAGTTTGATTTTTTTTATTATTTTTTTTTTAGTACCTAGTTTATTGTTGTCCTCAAAATGTATACAATCTTTTTTTTATTATATAGATATAATAGATATATAGTGAAATTATTTTTACTTATAAGTGATAAGGTACAAATTTCACCTAGGTATCTAAGTAAATTTATCTAGATAATTTTTATAGATAAATGTTTAAGTAATATACAAAAGTATTACTATTTAGGTGGAAATATACTCTCTCTTTTACTCAAACGTATGCATTGAAATCATTTTTTTTTTCAAATTCATTTTCAATGAAATGCAATAAAAATGTTTGTTGTGTAGTGTGCACTTGTATCTTTAATTTTCATTATATTTTTGTTTATCGCCGATAACATGACTGCAACGACCGTTGTCGGCGATGCAAATGAATTTTACACGTCAATTGTATAAAATGTACCTACATGGCTATACATAGTATATTTTCGGTAATGGAAACATGGAAATTATATGAAATAAGGTGTGAGATTTTAATTTTATCGATATGTTTAAATTTTTAAACCAAAATAATTAAAAATTGCAAACATATTTTTTTTATAAAGTATTAAGTTGTATTTCATTCATGATTTTGTATTATTTTTAATTTTTATATAAATAAATCGTTATTATTTTAAAATATATATTATGTGCTTTTTTGGTTATTGATTTTAATAAAACATCTTACAAATATCAGACAAAAATGTTTTGAAATTCAAAAATTATCTTTATTTTTATCTAGATAAAAATGAGTTTATCTTTTATCTTTATATCTAGATAAATCCTTCTGGTTCATCTTTTATCTTTATCTTGGTTAATTTTTAGTTATCTAATCCCAACACTGCACACATACATAATAAAAAATGTATATGCTAAAATGTTATCACTTGTATAATATATGACTTTTAAAATGAAAGGGTTATAAAACAAATACATTTTTTCAAAATTAACTTTTTATACCATTTTGTTATAATTTGAGATTCTGAGCGCAGCGAAGGAGCTATATTTTAAGATTCACATTTTAACCTGAAATCGAAATTTTTAGATTAATTATAAATAAAATGTTGAAAATCAAAAACTTTTTATAATATTATGATAAAAATCGAATTTTAAAAACTCGTCTAAAAGTGTGAAATTGTTCTGCACAATTTCAAAATATCCCAATAGAACTCTAGAGTGATCCAGTGAAAATGTAAAATAGAAATACACTCAAAATATAAACCGTTAGAAGTTAAACTATATTAAACGAATATCTAAGTATCTATATATAATATATTATACATATATGTATAATTTTGTAATTGCGTTTCAAATCAAAGAAAATATATGTATCGTGTTATCAAAACGAGTCTAAATGACACCTTCGCTTTTTATGATAAATTTGAAATAAATGCCCCTTCCTATCCGACCAAAAATCTATAATTGCGATTATTTAGAAAACTTACAATATTATGTACTCATGGCATACATACATTACGTCCATAAGTCCCGTAACACTATTTTCACTATTTTCCAAGTATTTCTACAGCAACTATGAACATTTTTTAATGTAGATTTTTCGATAGATATCTATAAAAAAAAATCCAATTATATAACATAAATTTCATACAAAAATTTAAAACTTCAAACATGTATAAAAACATATTTTTCATTATATTTTATTTTTGAAAATTTCGAAACAATCATTTTGCCTACCTTATTTTTATATTCCATTTTTAAAAAGATTATTCAAATTGTTATCAAAAGTTATAACCATACCATACGATATTAAGGAGTATTGTATGGGTAATTTCATATTGTTTCGTTGTACGGCTTTGTGCTTGTGTTAGTAATCTATTTTGAAACCATGAAAAATTTCCATTTTTCACTAAAATAGACGAATCTAATTTTATCAGAATGATACAACGTCATTATTTGAAAAACATATTAGAATTTGCCATAACATGTACAAGGGTGGTTATATACTATTTAAAAATAATTTAAAATTAAATATTTGTGTTGAACATTTTTAATATTTTGGAAACTTTAAACGGTTTTTAATAACAATAGTGGATGTAAGCACTTTGTTCATCAAGAGTCAGTAGAGGTAAAAGCATTTAATTTATCAAGCAAGATACTCTTAGTGGATGTATTGCACTTGAAAGCAATGATAAATTACTGAATACAATAAAATGATTCTGAGCGGAGCTTCAGTGTAATACGAGTATACATAACTATTACTGTCAAATATATATTTAATACATACTTTTATTGAGTGTTCATTTTAGGAAATTTGGTATTTACAAGTAGCAAAATATTATGTGAACAAAAATTTAATTTGTATATACTATATATACATTATTAATAATAATACTCTATACATTAAAAAAAAAATATAGGTAACCATAATAATTATTTTATTTGTTAGTTTATTATTTCTTGTACGTTTATAAAATAGTTCCGTTATAAAAGGTAGTTTTTTTTACGCATAAAGAAATTACGGGTAAAATCGAAAAATAACTTTTTTAGAGTATCAACTATAGTTCGCACCTTGAAAGAACGCAACCAAACGGCGACCAAACAGCGTCCAGTCGGCCCTCTGCCGCCAGAAAAACCCTAGACTCTAGAGCGTCCGCCAAAGAACGATGTAAAATGCTATACAGAACGATTGTAACGATTGACTATGTTATATACAGTATATAAAAGTCAAAATACATACACCGTACAAAAAGCAGTTTTTTACGCTTAAGTAAACTACTAAGAAAATCAAAAATGACCTCTCTAAAGTGCCAACTAGAATGAATTTTCCATCAAAAACCTCATTACCCTAAAACTTCTACTTAACTTCTTTTCTGACTGAAAAGTTGTTCGCAGAAAAATGAAAATAAATATAATATAATCAAATAAAATATAATATAATACAATATAAAATCAATAGCTTCTTTCACTATTAATGCACTCAGAATCTAAAAATAGGCGATGTCTTCCACAAAAATATGTTTAGTTTAAACAGTTTAGTGTCACAATGTAGAGATAATAAACTCTGAGCTTTTTATTTATATATTTGTACATATTTTAATTTTCAACAATTTTACAATACCAAAATGATAATCTCAAGTAGATTTTGTTGGTTTGGCGGAAAAGAAGATTGATCTATTTTAATAGATCACGATGTAGTTTTAGGAAAAAATGATCTTTATTATAACATATATAATATATAAAAATACCTTAAAGCCATATATAAATGGTTTAAATTCACTTAGAATCTATAAAAATTTGTAGGTATATATATACTCGAGTATACACTATTATAAAATTACCAATTTACAAGTATTAATTTTTCACCTCCCTCAATCTTCATTAAATTTTTAGGGGGTTGGGGTAGGTTTATAAATACTTGTGAATTGGTCATTTTATAATAGCGTATACTCGAATATGTACCAACATACAAATTTTTAAATTCTAAACAGCGAGTGTTCTAGTGGTTTTACAATGATGTTATTTTATTATTATTGTTTTTTCTTTTATTTTTTTTGTGAAAAACTTTTTGTCCAGAATGGTCGAATAGAAGTTAGAGTGAAGAGTTTGTTTGGTAGCAAATCGATTCTAGTTGGTACTTTGAAGAGGTAATTTTCGATTTTTTTCGTGTAAAGAAAAACTAACTTTTATAACGGAAATATTTTATAAATGTAGGGGAAATAACAAAATTTCTAATACAATTGGCACGGTAACTTTTTTTTTTTTTTTTTTTTTAATTACCTACCTATATTATTATAATAAGTATGTTACACCGAAGCTCCGCTCAGAATCGTATTATTGAAAGCAATATTATTTACTATTACTTTCAAATGTAATACATCCACCAAGAGTAGGTAACTGTTACTCGTACAAGCGAAATGTTTCCACCCCTACTGAAACTCGACGAGCGAAGTGCACATTTTTAAATATTTGTTCCGTTTCGTGCAGTCAAATAATATTACCGATTCCAACCATGTATAATATATGGTATTATACATTCGTGTAATATACTTAATATATATTATATACATCCATGTGTCATATGGCCCTGTACGTATACACGTGTGACCTTGTATATGAACAAATGGTCATCGGGCATAATGTAGGTACTTATTATATTATATCCAAAACGTGTTAAAAACGATACACTGCTGCACATCGAATATACTGGGTCAAATCATATGGTTAAGATTATTAATCTCTCGAAAAAAATGTGTTTCTCTGCAGCAGTCGTTTTATATTATTAGGTAGGCATAAATATTAAAACTCGGTGGGCAATATTCTCGATACGCCACCGACTGTACGACGACCAGCAGCATGTATCTGAAATTTAAAAAATAAATTCGTACTTGTTTGTCGTCGAACATGTTTATTTAACACACACACACACACACATATATATATATATAGTGTTGACAAGCTGTGTGTATGTGTGTACAACAAGATGACAATATAATAATGTACAGAGTCGTAGGTAATATAATGTATATAGAAAAACGATATATTGGACCCCGACGACCGACGTGCCGGTCAGACGAATATTGTACGAGTCATTGTATCATCTCACTCTATTAAGTGCGAACAAATATTTTCGAAAAAAAAAAAAAAAAAAAAAAAAATTATATAGGTACACAATCGTTTTTAGAGAAATCGTCGTCCCTGCCTGCAGCAACCCCCTACCGTTCTTCGTATATTATAACGGGAACAACGCGTTTTACGATCCATTCATCAATATACGATTTTATTGACATTTATCGTTATTAATATATGTACTATATGTAGTATACAGTATATATACAATGTACGTATATTAATATGAGTATACCTAAACATATATAATATATGTTTGTGTACCTAGGTTTCTACCACCTACTGACTCTTCTTCTTCCTTGTCTTCTTTGGCGTGGGAGAGAAAAAAAAATTACACATATATATAATATACGTGCCCGAAACTATAGGCATAATGCGGTTCCGATGGTTCTTCTATATAATATAAATTTTAACCTGACCCGATATATAGGAGGAACGAACAATGGTTTGGACCACGAGTTTGACGGAGATACCAACGAGGACGGAAGACGTTCTGTGTGTCGGACCGTTATGTAATAATAATATACGACCCCCGAAGCCGAAATACTACCCTCTGAAATATAACATAGTGGTATATACGAAAGCCATTAGAAAACCGGTTTTCGCGTCTCTCTGGTGTATAGTATATTATAATACATATAATAATAATAATAATAATAATAATAATAGTAGAGGTTTATTTTTTTCTATATACTCTCGCAACTACAACAGCAGCAGCAGCAGCAGAGTTCGTGCAAAGTGGCGTTGAAAATAATATTTTTATGTGTGTATACATACCCTTAAGACAAAATATTATCTCGAAATACTATCTACAGTATGAATACGTGTTGATTTGTGTTTGCTTCAGGGTGTGTATTCAATGTATACAATGTAGTTCTTTTGACGGGCCTGCGCCATTGCAGGGATAAAAATAATCAAATTTCTAGGTTGGGTAAATTGAACTTTAGGAGAGTGCTATAATATTAAAAAAAAAAAAAAAACAATATTAATGTGGACACAGTGATTGAGCATAGATTAAGCTGCAGTCACCCCTTGTTTTCTTTTCATCGTAGCTACGTCCGTCATATATAATATATTAATGACAAATGTATTACTCATTTGCAGCGTATAAAATTATGAACAATATCAAACCATTTTTATAGTATATATTTGCGCATATTTCCAATTAAGTATAAACTTAATAAATAATTGACAATACATACATTATAGATACTTACAAATTTGTTGAAAATTAACTTGTATACAACACTTTTTTTTATCATTTATTGGACTTTTTAGCTAATCATTATTCCAATGTCTCATGGACAAATACAGGGTCAAATAAGCGAGCTATTTCACTCACAAAAACTATAAAAAATAAACAATATTTATAAATGTAATTTAAATCATTGTATTTACAAATTATATATATTTATACCAATGGTGTAACTAGGACCAATTTGTGGGAGGTGATATGAATGTTTGTCGCAAAGCACATATCATAAATTATAATAATATTTCCGGTTTTTTAGGTTTCTAGTGCAGTCTTTATACTTAAATTATTATCAGTGGACCTTTTTCCCCACATTTGCAATTCTTTTAATGTCACATGCTTGACGATCTCCGATTTGTAATATTCAACAAGCGTATTAAACTCATCAGTTTCTTCGGAAACTAATATTAAAATGTTTTAATTATTGAAGCGGCATTCAAATCCTAAGAAAATTTAAATTAACTATTAAATTGATAAAATCATGGTAAAAATAGCTTATGAAATACCTATATCTAATAAATAATATTTAAAAATTATGTTTCAAATAATTTAATTAAAATTTGTAGATATTAAATACCTTCCAAAACAGATTTATGGTTTATAAACTTATCCTGTAGTTCGCTTATAAAGCTATATGAAAACTGTTATTTTATAATAATAAATTTAAATATATATAAGCATTAAGCTGTTTCAGTGAACATAGCCACGCAATTATAACAGATGAATAGCCAATATGTTTGTTTGGACACGGTTAGTTTATTTTTGTTTTTTATTTCCACTTTTTTTTTTTAGAATTACTATGGTATTTATATAATTACTATGATAGGCCATACTCGTTATCAGGCGTTCCCGAATCTTCTGTTTCACTCAGCAAATATTTATACATTCCATGGATTATTATAATATGAATTTTATTTTCCTCATAGATAACAAAATATTATTGATAATAAAGTAGGTAAAAGATTAAACATTTTATATTTTATATTATATTTAAAAATTATATTAGTAGGTAATTACAAGTTAATAATTGTTATAAAAGTTATTTATTATTTTCTTTAGTCATTTCAAAAATGAATCATTTTAGTCAGTTTTTGCCGTATTTTTATCGAGTCATTTGTTTTTCTTATTTCGTGAAATGTTCTTCAAGACGGCAATCATTAATTCATGGAACAAAAATATATTTCTTGCTGAGTAGGATGGAAGATGGCAATTTTATATTGCTATCTCTCTTCTCTATTCTGGAACGTTGCCCGCTATACAAACTGTATACACATAGCCTATCCATTGTGTATTATCTATGCCTTAAAGTCACAGCTAGCATTTCCAATGGAGGTATGGAAAGTCTCATCCATGTATCTTGAGACTTAATCATGTCTGTTATTTTGTATGCTAGTTCATCAAACTATTGGACGCTCATACGTAAATAGTTGAAAAACTTATCTGGATTTTCTCGTAAATCTGAAAATAAAGTGATAAAGCCACCTCTTGTTAGCCTATCATTAATGTAGGGGGATGTACCCAGTAACGTATCTTTTATTTAAAAACAAATTTTTTATAAATAATGTACGAGAAAATCGCACGTTTTTTTCGATAGACCTCTATTACCTACAGAAAACCAAATACGACTGATGATATTGTTACGTTTGTCTTGCAGCGGTGCCGCACGTTGAGCAACGGACGTGTGCATGAGTAGTTGCTGCGGCACCGTGCGGGGCCGCACGTTAGAAATACGCAAGTGTGCATTAAGCTTAAAGTCCACATCATAAAAAAAATGTTGACACCAAACTCGACCAGTTACGACCATTTGTTTTTTTTTTTTTTTTGCCAGGTTAAGTTAAAATTTACGAATATTGAACGTAAAGCAATTAATAGGCGCATTCATGATATAATAAACTAGGTATGATATTATCAATGGGCGTATTTTAACATTTAGGTGCGCAAGTATGGCGCTGGTCTTTCGCCGTTTCTCATTGGCTTAAATGTTATCATAATTCAAATATTATAGCGGGATTTATTTAAACGTATTTTGGCGGGCTCATTATAATTTCCATATTATAATATAATTATAATTATAATAAAATATACCGTTTGTGTTTAAATTTAGTGAATACCCATTTTTAAAATTAAACAATGTCAGTTTGGGTTTTTGTTTTTCTTTCATTCGGTTATCGCCTCGGGTTTTTATTTTAGTTTATTTCACCTAGGTTACCAATCCTGCGTTCGATTGTTTTATTCGTTTATTATTTTTGTCGTGTATATTTTTGTGTTTTAGCATTTGTTTGTTGAACAATTTTGTATCATGAGTCTTGTTCATAATTATATGACACACAAAATGGATGACCTTGGTTCCGGTTTTAGGTGCCGGGAAATGATGGTGAACCCCTTGGGCAGCCACAGGTACCAGTCGGGTTCTGATTACAACCGATCGATTCCTACCAGCACGTACAACAACGTATCTCAAGGATTTCAGCGTGCACCACGCAATAAACAAAATTATCAATTTTCACCGTCAATGTCACCAGATCCAACTCCCTCGTCAAGCAGAAGCGACCATAATGAATTTCCACAATCGATAGAATTTTCGAATAATGCATACAATTTGCACATGAAATCTCCCAACATGAAAACGTTTCAGGAACAGATAATTTTGGATCAGAAAGTTAGAGAAAAATATAATGTGAGTGTTTATACAGTTTTCAGGGTGTATGGATATTTTTGGCAAAATCATATATTACCTCTTCATTTTTCTTTTTTGAAAACAATGTTGATACACTTACCTAATAATAATGTAATAGTGAATAAAATTGTCTATGTAGGTAGATAGAACCTACTATAGATACATACATTTTATATAGGTATTAAATATAGATTTAAAAACTGAGGAAGACTTGATTTATTTCTATAATATTATTCAAAAATATACAAGGAAATAATAACAAAAAATCTTTGAAGTTACCTCCATAATGCTATACGATTTTGTAATAATAATTTATACCAATAACCAAATTAGGTATATTTTAAATAAAAATTACATTTAAAAAATAAATATAATAATATAAAGTTTTATTTACCTATTATTAATTTTTTTTTTTTAATAATCAGTAATTATCTTTCAAATTCATTGATAGTTTAAAATAATAATAATAATTTATGAATTCATTAATTAAAGCATTTTCATATTAGGTACCTATATATTTTTCAAAGCAATTTGAAACCTAAAATATAAATTACCTATTTTATTTTACAAAATAATTTTTTTAGTGACCAATTGTTTGCATACATTGTTTTTTTGTAGGGACCAATATTGTTCTATTACCATGTACATTTTTGA
>JAIPRL010011772.1:0-13004 GCA_025469235.1 Pemphigus obesinymphae
TATTAAATAGTAATTTATTTTGGATCTACATAAATACGCCACTGAGTATTATAATATGTAGAAATTTAAAATTTGATTAACACAGTTGCTAATTTCGTACTGCACATTAACATTTTCGTACTACACACAATTTTAGGGGCTGTTATTAGCATGAGTCATTTCGACAGCTCATAAATAGCCCGACACCGGCCACATTCGGTCGGACCACTGGGAACAAGGGGGGAGGTAAATTCCTACCCTGCATTCCCCAAATGACGCCACTGAGTAATACTAATCTATATTATATTTTATCGAAAATACTTTAAATATTTTTATTATATATAAAAATCTAAGTCAATATTTTTTTATATTATATCGCTATAAAATAGGTACCTAATAAGATACTTTTAATAAGAGGCGGTAGTCACAACTAGATATTTTCAAAAAAAATATCGCATTCTGGCATTTAGCATTTTATTATTTTATACTAAACAAAAAAAAAATGTAAATAACAATATAATTATTTAGTGCTCGGTGTGGATGTTTTTTAGTACATAAATTTGTTTTTTTTTTTTAAGATTGGGTTTTTAACAACTCATAAAATTTACAGAAAGAGTGAAACATATAATTTCAAAAATTGGCTATAATTAAATTTGGATGCTAGATAATATTGTTCGTTTATTTTTATTTCATATGTTTACATAATTTGATGGAAAAAAAACACAAAAGTAATATTTTCAAAAATACATAGTCGTAAATAGGGGAAGGGCTTGTGTAGGCTTAGCCCACCCAGTTTTGTCTGTAGCCCACCCAGTTTTCAAAAGCATAATGTGTATTTTCCGAATCCGATATATAATTTACCATGAGCAATGTGTTATTGTCTTTAATAGTTTTAATTTATCAACAATATGAGTATTATCATTATACTAGCTTAAGTGCAACACCTGCCGAGTGCAACTCCTTGTAAGTGGATTTTAATTTTTTTTTTTAAATTTGTATATTCAACACTTTTTGAGTGCTGAACCTTAAGAGGATTCAAGTCAGTCATTTTCTAAGGAGTATTATATGGGCAATTTTCCGTACATGATAAAATTTTAAATTCATAATTTAATGCAGTTAGAGAGGTCATTGAAGTTAATAAAGCTAATAATAAATTAATAAATACACTCCTTGGGCTTGTATCTATATCCGTCTAGGTTAAATATGAATTGCAAGTGTGAAAATAATGAAAATAAGATCGTATACTAAATAAATTTTTGAACAGAAAGTTGCTTTCGCTGTGACAAAATTTTGATACTTTGGCTCGTCCAATTTCAATTCCGTAAAAACCATAAGATTTTTTGACATCTTTTCTAGGTTTTAATCGAAGCGTTTTTCCAAATATGAATTTTCGCTTTAGATATATACAAGTAAACCATTTTTAAAATATGGAAATTTTGTTTAATCATACCAACATCGAAAATTGATATTTAGAAAAATGCCTCGATTAAAACCTAAAAAATATATCAAAAGATATTATGTTTTTTACAGAATTAAAATCTGATAAGCCAAAGTCGTCCAATTTTGTCACAGCAAAAGATCTAAAAACGATATTTCTTTGACCGACTCGAACCACCTTAAATTTGACACTCCGATTGAGTGTGACATCTTGTATGTTTAACTTTTATTGAGTATAATGCCTCATTAGTAGAATTACTTTTGCAATTCTAACACATCGGTTTATGTATTTTATCGGAAATAATATTGTTAATTAATTAATTTTAAAAATATTACGCCTACGGCGGAAATCCTACGATTTTATATTTATAGGTATCTATTCTATGAATCAGCGAGACAAACATAAATACTTAATACGAACTCTTCACAGGATATTATATAACACATAATTTAATGAAATAAAATAAGTCTGTAGATACAAAATTTAATTCAATTAAACGAAAAAAAAAATTTATAGGAAAATATATAACAATTTCGGATATTACACGTATTGAAAGTTCATGATAAAGCGTTCGAAATTTCTCGTATTTAAACTATTCATATAACGAACGATACCTTTACATATATCGATTGAAAATATTATATAGTAAATGAATGGTTTGTGAATGTTTCGAGTGGCCAGGATGCTAGTATAGTGTTGTAATTGCTATAAAAAATTTTTTTAAATTGTTACAAATAGCTTTATCGATTCCCATAAGTTCAGCCACTTGTGAAAGATCATTCTCTTCAATGAGACGAATAAAATCGGCTAAGATTCCCCATTGCACAAGATCACTTTACATTTTTATCTATTTTAAATATAGAAAAAGATATAACTAACAAATTAAATGTGAAAGATATTGTAAAAAAAATTTTAGAAAAGGACAGAAAAATAATGTTAATTTAACTAGACTTAGTAATAAACATTTAATAGCTAGAACTATATATTTTATCGATTATGATTTATGTATATATTATATATATATATGATATCATTAAAATTTAGCCCACCCAGAAATAGAGCTCTAGTTGCGCCTATGCAAGAATGTATAAATTCTTAAAAAAAAAACCATAAAATAATGATCACGCACCAACCACATATAATTTAGGTAATTACTTTTAAAATGTACTTCAACATTTTTAATCTTTAATTTTTCTTAGATGTATAAAACTCCTTCAAATTCGTGGGTGAGACGTCCTATATGATTTATTAAAAAAATGTTTGGACCTCTCCCTTGTGAAATTCCTAATCCTAGTTGCGCCACTGTTACAGAATTTTGTGATAATATAGCGAAAATACATATATAGTCGATAGGTATATTATCAACTATTATCTGAACAAATTACATTTCATAAAAAAAAATAGTATAATATTATTATAATATAATATACTAGCTTGAGTGCAACACCTGACGAGTACAACTCCTTGGAAGTCAGACTACTTGTAAGTTCAACACCTTTTGGGTCTGAAACCTTGAATTTGTAACTCCGTTTGAGTGTGACACCTTGTAAGTGAAACTTTTTTTGAGTACAACACATCATTAGTACCTATAATTACTTTTGAGTGCAATTCATATACCTCGATATATGTATTTTATCGGAAATAATATTGTTAGTTAATTAATATTAAAAATATTCCGTCTATGGCAAAAACTGGTGTTCGCTTTCTAGAAGATAATCGTTCACCCCCTAAAATGTTTCCGATGAATAGGTTGACAAAATAAGTTCATCTCCACTCCCATTGAGCTACATTATCGATGATACAATGGTCGAAATTTCTTGTATTTAAACTTAGATAGATAACGGACGACAGACGACACCGTATGTATGTATATCGACAGATAATATATACACATTACACATATTCGGAACAAAGTTCCCGGTCGGATGGGGACGAGCGGTAAAAAAAGGAACATTCAGTCGGTCGTTAAAACGTCTGGAAAACACCAATCCAACGATCGCGAGGTCGAAAAACGTGACGAAAGGTCACTAAAGTCGATTTCCGAAATTGAGGCGATAACACTACGGTGTGGAAAAAAGTCGAGTGATAACGGAAAATCGGCGAGTTTGGAAACACGTTTTTTCTTTCCGACTTCGAAAGCTCGGGAAAAAAGCGAAAGCGCAAAGGAACGAAACACGTAAAAATCTCAAAACGACTGAAGAATAGTTTTAAAACGGTAAAGGTAAAGGAATACCCGGTACGCGGACGCGAAAACGGGCAGGGAAATTAAATAATAAATAGTACCGTTTTCTTTTTTTTTATGGAAAAAATGGTTTCGGAGTTAGCATTTTATATATAAGATTATAATAGTATAAACTTTCAATAAATGATAAATAATACAAATGTATTATTTAATAATAATATGAATACAAAATAATATATTTGTCGTATTCTAAATTCCTAAAACCTGCAATACCGCCAATGTAATGTACATTGCTCATAATACTCAAAACTCACAATACAAATCATCGAATACAATAATGTTTGTCTCATATATGATCTCAAAATGATTATGTAGACACAATGATTGTTAATCATGCTTGTTCTAAGTAAACACTAACTAACTTCTGTTAAATTAAGAAGAAATATGTAGGTATAATTTTTTTATTTTTCATGTTTAGATACAAATATTATGAGTAGCAAACGAGTTTTCGGTTTATACTACTTTGTCGCAACCTCACAGGATGCTAAAATATGTGTGCGCAAACGAGTCGTAAAAAAGGTAAATTTACGCAAATGAGTTGTAGCCATATAATGACATTAGTTTATTGTAATTCAAGTTATTTTACATATTCTAACTTTTATAAGTTGACTGTGGCAATAATATATTTGTATATAATCAAAATGAATATAATTATAAATGTTATAAAGCTTATCAAAAAAATATTTAATTTGTTGGAATTATCAGGTATAATAATTATAGACATACTGTCTGACATTCTAACTAAGAAAATTTAAAATATATAGATACCTAAATGTAATATTATATTATTATACATTCTATACACGCTAAATTCGTAATATTTATTATTCAAATTATATATTTTTATAAATAAATAATTTATAAATAACTTTGACAGCCTCTTTAACGCTATGTTAATTTACTTTAATGTCATATTCTACAGATTAAAATATTTAAAAATATATTATTTTAGTAAATCTAAATGTCACGTAATGGTCATCTCGTCTCATTTGTTATTTTATAGTCTATCCCATTACTGACAACAGTAAATTTTAAGACTCTGTCTTTCACGAACACTAAAACTACCTATATATACTTCAGGTGACTTTACTAGTGTACAGCAATAAAAGTAACTACAATGCTAATGCACCAAAATCTAGCGAAATAAAATGGAAAACCTCTTGCTCGATTGGACAACCTTTACACTATCAATGGCGAACGCCTTGAATATTCTCGAGAGCGTCATAAATAGAGTTCTCGAACATTGCACATATAAGTTTTAGATTTAAAGAAGAATTTTTCTCTGAATAAATAAATAATAAATGGCAAATATAACTTCATATAAATTTACAAAAGTCGTATATATACTTATGTCATCATTAAAGTGAGGTATATATACGTTTCGGTTATTATATCTACATTACTATACACACATGTAGCATAATATACGAAATCACTCTTTTTATGAAGTGAATATCCACTTCATGAAATGTATCCATATCGTAAATACGGTGTGCGTGTTTGCGCCCTGTAAATTATTTCAAATTATTTTTTTTTTTGTGCCCGCCGCCAAATAATCAGTTATTGTTTTGTATTAATGTCGTGCGTGGTAAAACTGAAACACAGTTGCCATATTCAATTCAGTTGTTTTTGTCTATTAAATGCCATCACGAATATCAGAGCGTCTCTTTTTCTTTTCTACATTTTTGTACTGACACAATTATTCACTCGTCTGCCTAATTGACATCAGTTTATTGTGTCATCGTTTTTTATCCTGTCAGCGTCAGAAACTGTATTTTTTTAATCACGTCCTATGATTTAATACTTGCTCATTTCAAGCAGTCCTTATTTAATGAATTGTCAATTTTGTGTCTTCTGTGTAGTAAGTGTCATTCAAAGTTTTCGTTTGTATTTTGTATTTACGTTATTCGAATATTTCAGATTGGTAATTTTTGTTCGGCAGGCGTGTGAAATGGTTCTTTTTGTCATTGTTGTCAGACTTGTGAGTTGTTCATTAGGTGTTTTGCGGTTAGGTGGTCACACGTACACGGGGATTGCTTTACCTTTGTTTTTATTGCATTTAACATATTTTATTTCACTTACGTTCCCCGATACAGTCACGTTAGGGATTAAATCCACCACCTAACACAAAGCATATTATTGTGAGTATGGTCGACCATTTTTATTTGTTTATTTGTGTGGCCGGCGGGCTCATTTAGTCACGTCTTAGCATGCAGGTACCTAGTCATTATTTATCATTTGTCAATTATTAGTTATTATTATCATTTTTATATTTATACTTTTTATCATACATTACCAATATTCATGTATCTATTATTTATAAGACTGAATGAAAGATAATAAAACACACATATAATGTGAATTTTTTCTGCCTTTAATTGTCTTTTTATATATATATATATTTATTGATCGTGAAGATTACCTTAGGTTTATAAAACCATTAAAACCAAAAGCTGATCGCGTCATCAGTGCGTTCAAATATTTGTAGTTAGAGTAGAGTAAAGTAGATAAGAGCGAAATAGAGTTTAATCGAGATCACTCTGAAAACCTGAACGACGGTTAATGTGATGAAATTTTTTGATAAATGATTGAAAATATATTCTACAATTTCTTTAAATTATATATAATACAATACCTATTTCAAAATGGAATAAGTTGATTTGAAAGTCGGTTATAGTAGTCCATTCAATAGGAAAATCATTGCATAGTATATTACATACGGAAATTATTCAAGTGGGATTAAAATTTTGCACAATAAAAACTGTAGTATTAGGTAATCACTGCCATATTATATGTGTATTACTATATTGTATTCCTTGTTATTAGAACTATAAACAACAAAGTAAATGATAGCGTTGAAAATGAACGTTGAAATCATAGATCTATTAATAGGTCTATAGTTGAAATAATATAAAAATTACTTGTTATCTATATATGATGAGAATAATATTATCAGCAGAGTAAAGAATAACTTACCGATTTCATTTGAATAACAAGAGTCAATTCGGAGTGAATAACATGACGTTTTCGAACTGTGGTCGTAGAGTAAACTCTGTTTTCTCAAACGACCCGCAGTTGACTATAGTTGATTAGACTTGAGTTATAACTCGAATTGAGTTTTCAAACGCACCCATGAGGATTTCTTTCATTATATATAGAAAATTATTTTTGTCTATTTCATGAAGTAAATAGAAATTTTGTACACTTTATGAAAAAATAGACAATTATTCAGGAAGTAGAAAAATGTTCATGAATTGGATGAGGTTCGAATATTCGTAGCATTATTCGAATAGTCGATGGTAGAGTAGATTATAGTTTAACCAAGATTATTCCAAAAATCCAAATGATGATTAATATTTATAATAAATTATGAAATAATTTGTTAAATGACTTAGTGATCCACGAGGCACGAATATGATTGTCAAAATTCTAAAGTCTTTTAAAATTACGTACCTATTCTGTAGTTCTTTATAATCGTACTATACGTACTCAATATTCAATATAAATGAAAATTACTTAATACCCATATATGATAAGAATTAGTATCAGTAGAGTTACTAATTTATTTATTACCTACCACTTTCATTTGGGTAACAAGAGTTAACTCGGCGTGAACAACATGACGGTTTCGAACGGTGATCGTAGTTAACTCTTATTTTCTCAAACGAAGCGCAGTTAACTCAAGTTCAGTTTTCATAATATCCTGTAAAACGTGTATTATTTATTATGCAAAGTTATAAAGAATTTTAACAATTAATATCACTTATTTTATATTTAATTTTATATCGTAGGCACAATAAGTGTTTTTAAAAAAAATATATTGTTTCAATAATAATAAATGTTTAATATAATTAATTACCTGCCAACCTAAATATTATTAATGTGACTTTCTTTCCCCGTAAAAATAGAAAAAAAAATATAACTGGCCAATATATGATAACAAGTATTTAGCACGTATTAAGAAAAAAGCCTGGATTCTAATCCCATATATAGGAAAAATATTTTTTATTAACTATATTTTTATATTTAACCACCTTCTTTCCACACTCATTTACAATCCAAGGTTATCCCACCTTAAATTATATATTTTATGTGCGTATTTTTTTAAGTTTGATTTTGGGTGTACTTTTATATTCACCGCCCTCCTTTCCTCACCTATACAAATGGTCTTAGAATGCTCATGATTACAACATTTTCAAGTAAAATAAATTAATAATTTCATCAAAAAATTTAATCTTTTTTTAATTCCCAAAATGTTTATTTCCTAATACGTGGTTTATCCGTTTATTGTATTATATATATTACCTATAAAATACCAAATACTATAAAAACATTTTTGCTTTTCGTTACATCAAGAATTACAACCTACAAGTAACACCAATAAGTCACATAGCCGACAAGTCACAAGTTTCAGATACAAAATTAATTGGATTAAGTTTTGGTAAAGTTGATATTTTCAAAAAATAATAATAATAAGTTATTATTTTTATAAAGTACTTATAAAAAATATTGTATATTACAAATTTCAGAAAAATTAATTTTATATTTTGATAAAAAAAAAAAATGTTAAAAATGTAAAAAAAAAAACAGTAGTTGTTAAGCTATTTATAACAAATACCCACTTAATATTTTATATAAATCGTTATTTTATCGTTCTTTGATCAAGTGCACATCGACAACTTTAATATTTACACTCAGTGAAATATATTTCACTTATTGTAAAAACTTATTGTACCTACAATAAAAATATTTTTACAAACATTATTATAAAACATAAAATAAATAAATAATATTAATTGCTTAAATTGTTTAAATTCTTCACCAATTTTGTAAAATAAATAATATAAGTTTTACATTATATAGATATCCATAGACTGAAAAAATCTACACAATGAGGTGCGTTTGTAGTTAGAATACAGTAGAGTAAAGTAGATAAGAGTAGAATACAATTTAATTAAGATTACTCGGAAAATCCGAACAATAGTTAATATTTATAATAAATGATAAGATCTTTTGATTAGGAACCAACGAGCTCAAGTCACGAACATATGATTGTAAAGATTCTAAAGTCTCTTTAAATTACGTAGATACCTATTATGTACTTAAATAAAGTTCTTTATAATCGTACTATACGAACTCAATATTTGATATAAATAAATATGACTTGTTATTTATATATGATAAGAATTATCAATGGCAAAGCGTGTATAAACCTACTGAGTAGACAAATTTTAAAAAATTTTCACACTAGGTACCTTAATAAAGTATTCATGAAGTACAATAATTCTCAGTACTAAAATAATATATTAAAAAAAAATTGTTGGTATAGAGTTTTAATTTATTTTACAATAAGTGGTAAGTTAATCTTTCACTTTATAATAACAGGGCTATGTCACAGCCTATATTTCTGTGTAAAGTAAATGGGTAACCTTGGATGTTGAAAATAACAGCTGTTGACAAATTTTGATAACAGTTATCATACTGTAATCAGTGATTTTAAGATGCTTGCATTAATCAATGCATATAAATATATATAATATATAATAGAATTAACGTTACTGACTTCATAGCGCGTCCTCAGTTTTCGTTCGATAATATAATTTCAAAGCCAGACCTCAATTTTTTGTAAACAAACTATTATCACTTTTAAATGACATTTGTATAATATTCTATAATAATAATAAAAATTTTTAAAAAATCATAAAATTAAAAAAATCTATATAATTTATTAAGAAAAGAAAATACAAACTATAAAATATAAACGCACGGTAAGTACCTATGTAAAATAATAAATAGTTATTCGCGGTATAAAATGTACCGCGTTGATGAACAAAAGCTCGTATTATACAATTTATACATCGTTACCCCAATTTGAATTAACACAATATATACCGTAAAGTGTATGACAATAAATAGTCAATAGGTAAATGTTGGCGCTTTGTATGCCAACATAGCGTTGTTCGACTATGGTGAGGTAGCTGGGTGGAAATCGGTCACTGTCGACTCGAAAAGGTGCAAAAGTTGACGAACGACAAATATTAATAAATCGATAAGCAGATAAAAAAATAACTTTAAATAAAATCACGTTTTTCATTGACATTTATACAAAATTCTTCATTTTAAAATTAAATATTTCATTAATAATTCTTAAAATATAAAATAAGGTAGACACTATCTCATTGTCTCTTATAACGCTTCACCACTGAAAATTATTATCAATAGAGTTACTGATAATAATTATTAATATATTGAGTTATTAATTATGGTTTAATAATGGTTATTAAACAATTCACTTTTATTAGGGTAACCAGAGTTAACTCGGAGTCAACAACATGACATTTTCGAACGGAGATCGTAGAGTTAACTCTGTTTTCTCGAACGACACGCAATTGATTATAATAATAATTAATAACTATAGTTACCTCAGTTGAGTTTTCAAATGCACCCATGTGGAAAAATCAGTCCATTTCATGAAAATTAATACACTTCATGTCTTCGTCAATAAATATACCTTTTTTTCTAAAGTGTACAAAATTATTATCTATTTCATGAAACGACAAAAAAATTCAAAAGAATTTTACGATCTGGATCAATTTGAGTGAAAATCTACTTCATGAAAATAACGACTTCACTAAATACAAAACAAGAAAACAAGGAATTTTCAAAAATATATTTTTAGGCCAAAACCTGTCGATACTTTTTTTTAATCATATTACGTAGTGTACACTGTACATAATACTAAAATAAATAATCAATGATCAATCAAAATTGCAACTCCATCATCAAAACAACGATATGATATTAAAAACTAGTGTGTAGTAAATTTCCCTGGTCGTTTAAGAAAAATAAATTATGTGCTCTCCTTCAGGGCACTGTTCATATAAAATGTACGATCTATAGATAAGACTACCTATTTTTTAATAGACTTAAAAATAAATAAACTTATTAACTTAATTCTAAAAAATTAGACTTTTTATTAAAAAAAGACAGAATCGCAGACGTAAAAAAACATATCCCTGTAAAACTAATAGGTAGGTATATACTAAATATTTCTTTAGCTTACAGTTAATAATCTAAAATATCTATACTAAAAACTATTACGCAGGCTCAGAAAAGTATCTAAATCATTAATTTAAAAATAAAAAATGTTTATGCCAAATTATTTCATCTTTATGAATAAAATTTTGAAATTTAAATGAGCCAATTCATATAATTTTTGAATAAGTTACAGATAATCAAAATATTTTAAATCAATATTTCAGTATAAATAATAGAAATTTAAAAATGTTCTCCTGAACCATTTAAAAATGACAATGTCAAGATAGAACTTTTTTAAAAGAATAAAGAGTTTTGCTCAATGTTGTCTTCCAAATCCAATAATTTACCATTTGGTTTCAGATGTAAAATAATATTTTATAAAACTTACTAACGAAATCACTAAATGTACCTACCTTTTTTTTTCTGAACAAAATGTTTCCCTATAAGGACAATTTTGTAAAAATTACGTTGAAGGTTTATCCTTCACTTCAATATCATATCTTATATAATCAACAAATGAATCAGTTGTTATAAATATTATTTATGAAATAAAAAAAAAACACACAATTCAAAAAATCACTAAACAAATCAATAAACTGAATGTTAGGTATATTTTTGACACATAAGAGCATTGTAATATTCTGAATTTAACAGCAATATTGGTAAATAAACGATTATATTTTAAAAACAATTTCTAACGTAGTGGAAATAAAAAATATGGTGTAAAATACACGATTACTGAGACCATAAGAAACATTATATTATGATTTATACGTAAAATATAAACCAATTTACCCACACTAAATAATATACATCTTATATAATACTTAATATACATCAATGTTTTATATATTTCGAAACAATATGAGTATATGAAGAAAATATGTAATTCATTTTTAATGGAAATAAATGAATTTGTTTTAAGATAACTGAAATGGTCCTAGCTGAACCATACGAGCTGCAGGAGCCCTCACATATAACAAACACTAAAAAAAAAAAAAAAACCGTTGAATATTATATTTCCCGCATAAATTATTTATGATATGTCCCTAATAAATGATTGAACATTTATCTAAACTACCAAAATGGAAATTTTATCACATCGCAATCCCTCTCCCCATTGAAACTGCTCTCAGGTTCCTACCATTCAAATCCATCCAACTATCATAACTTGCATATTATTACATTTCCTACGGTAATCTCAATAAATATATATGCATCGCAACACATGACATGCAACGATATTTTCGATATATTTTTTTTAGATCACTTTTATTAAAAAAAAAAAAAATTACCAATATTATAATTATTTATCTTAAACATTAGCTACTTTGCTTTACAAAAACAAATACATAACCATATAATACTTATATTATATCCGATTGAAAATGTAGTGATTTTGGTAGTTTGCATATAATATTTTATGTTATACAAATATAATTAATGATTAATGAATAATAATCATGGACACGTATATTTCAATCAACTTTTATAGATACATACTTATATATCATAATGTCTGAATTAATAAATTAATATAACCTACAGATTTTTACCGGTACTATAAAATAAGTACTTTTTACACATTTTAGAACAAAATAATAAAAATACATTGAATCTTAAGGACAATATTGCTTTATTCCTTATACGAATAATACTTTTTGTGTAGATACAATTTTTCATATCATTTATCGTCAAGCGTACAAAAAAATACGTGTCTCCAGCTCATCCCCAGGGCAAAAAGTAAATGAAAAAAATAAAACGTGGCGACATTTGAAAAAGTATGTATATAATATATATATATTATATATATATAAAGATATACTATTGTGACGTCTCTTATGACCTAGAAAAATGAAAATATGTGTCCCTCATATTATATAATATATAGTGCGTCAAATGTTTTATTCGTTTAATTTAGGTGTGATAATTAATTTATTAAAAAAGTAATCTTCTGATTCAGTTTTTAATTAAACCAAAAAAAAAATTAATCGCCAATATGTACTATATTGAGAGCAAAATCAATGCTTAAAATAATCTAAAAGTTAAATTCTTATCACATTCTATATATAATGTTAACATATAAATCGAAAATATGCAAATACGACCTTTTATTGAAAAAATTTAATTCAAATAACTTTTGTTAAATTACCTAAATACTTTTAATTAAAAATTAATAGCAGTGGCGTGGCGTGGGTATAAGCAGTGTAAGCATTGCTTACATTGGAACTTTGAAAACATTTAGGTGTTTTCAAGGTTTAACTGTATAATATTAGGTATCTATATAAATTATATAAATAATTTTGA
>JAIPRL010011773.1:0-13002 GCA_025469235.1 Pemphigus obesinymphae
TTTTTGTATTTAGCCTCACCCGACTTAGAAGGCTTTCCCCATTCTTGTTCAACATTTGTTTTCGATAATGTCTCTTCATTATTGATGTAGTATATGAGAGCTGCAATATGCTTACATTTACATCCAGTGCCTGCAGCACATGGACATAAGCAATGGGTTACATGTCTGGTGAGATTTATCTACACAAATTTTTTACTTCTTATTAAAATATAAATTACCTAGTATAAATATAATATCTTTCAAATACCTCCAAAGTTCCTTTATAAGGTGGTAAACTAACAGATGTTTGCCTTATAACAAAACCAGTAATAGTAGAATATCCATTTGATTGTTTTATTTCTGTAACTGTATGCACATGTCCATTTTCCATCAATTTAACCCCTTTATTATTTTTAAAAACATATTCATAGTTAATTGCACTAAAGCCACATTTTAAAATGATGTCAGGTTTATTCATTTTTAATTCAATAAAAGATTATTGTTAAACAAAATAGTTGGTAAATTATGTTTTGAAAACAATTACCTAATAAGACCTATATAATGACTACCCAATAAAAGATATTTTAAAGTTTGATAATAATAGAACTTTGAGAGTTGTCCACTAGGTATCGTTGTTTTGTATAGTATGCACGGTACCGATACTGATTATGTGAAAAATAATAAACATCGTTGTAAAACCACTAGCTCCCTCGCTACGCTCAAAATCTAAAGTACTTCTTTTCCACGGATTTTTTTAAATTTAGTTAAATTAATGCACGACTAACGTTATATTAAATGTTTTCAGGTCTTAAAATCTCATTTCAACTATTTGGACTTAATACCTCAAAATTGATAATTTTGTCAAAAAAATTAAAATAACTAGAAAAAAAAAATTGTGACTACGGATTTTCGAGATTTTTTGAGTTTAGTTAGAGTAACACATATTCAACGCTGTATAAAATTTTCAGGCCTTAAAACTCAAAAATACTCCTTTTATGACTTAGAAACCTCGAAAACTAAAATGTCTATAAATAGCCCAAAATTGCAAAAAAAATTTAAAAAAACTTAATCTATGTAAACATATTACTAAATTAAATATTCGATGTAAATTTCAAGATTTTCAAGTCATTATTTTCGAAATTACAAAGAAATGAAAAATCTCGATTTGACGAAATCGTATATTTGCCGTTTTTTCATCAATTCTTGGTAGATTTTCCTAAAAACTATTGAGAAAATCGAAAAATGACCTCTTTAAAGTACCAACTACATAAAATTTTCTACAGGAAACCAAGTAAGCATATAAAGATCGGAGCACTCCTTCTGGTAGTAAATTTGTTAACAGAGAAAAAAAATAAACATCATTGTAAAACCACTTGCTACGCTCAGAATCTAAAATGTTTGACCACTCCCGCAAAATTATTTTTAGATATGTCCTTACTATATACAAGTAGGTATTATGTGATATGTCTATGAATTATCCTTATTTTTACGTCTGATTTTTCATTAATTGATTAGGAAAGTCTAGTTCCTTTTTATTTCATCTTTTTGAAATACTTACCGTTATGATGTATTTTTTAGGTACCTACCTCTCTTTGATTTATGGAAATTGTTACTTAGTTCCTATAGAGATACTGTTTTTAACTATATTTGATTTAATATTTCTAAATTTTAATAAATTAAAAGTATATATATATATATATTATTAGAATAAACGTATGAAGACGAGAAATTAAATTAAAAAAACACCTTTAGTAAATCAATTTTATTCTTTGAACCATTCTATATTTCAATATATGTGTATTTCTATATTTGCCATTGTATTAAAAATATTTTCAGAATTGAAATCTAACTTTTAAGAGTTTCACAGTTTTATCTAGCTTTTAGGTCAATATTTACGTTAGTATTGCGGCATATTAAGCTCAATAAATTTTAAAAAAGAGTTCAGAGGAAACGTTTTCAAGAAAAATAAACTTTTATCTTTGGTTTTCCGCTTTTATTAAATGTACTTATCAATCCAAAAGACCACTATTTTTTGATATTATATTATATAAGATTGTAATGTACAACACCTAATTATATTCGTTTTTAAGGTGAGATTTAATTTGTACGGGTTTTTTTTTTGTTATTTAATAATGTTTGATAATGAAAAAAAAAAAATTACTATAACATTTCATAATTTATATTTATTATATCATATTAATTAAAAATTTTTCTCGTGTCTGTATATTTTATCTGCTATTTGTACTTTATCTATATATATATATATATATATATTTCGAAAAAATATTCACAAAAGAAAATTTTTTTTTTAAAGAGCAGTTCAAATTATTCTTAGGCATCTCAAAATTGTTTTACTAATAATGTAAATATCATTAAATCTTCTTGAATCAATGGCATAATCAGGAATTTTTCCAGGGGAGACCCGTTTTTCCAATAGTGTAGTGAATTGTCGCCCTCCTACCAATAATTATCTTCCCTTCAATAATTAACATAAAATTTAATTCGTCCTTATGAAGACAATACATAATATCTCGTTTTTAGGTTGTTCTATGTAGGTAATCTGGCAATATATGTACCCAGACATAATAATAATAAAGTCCTCTACTTGGCTTTTTTATAATACTACAATAATTGAAGTGGATATTTACGTGTAATTTTGTTATATAAAAACAAGCAGGTTTGGCTTTATAGTATACAGTGCAGTTACACAATATTATCGTAGAAAAGAAACAGCTTTAACATAAAAAAAAGATCATTGCTTTTACTTTGCATCTTCGAAGAGCTTTTTTTTAAAAAACAAATTTAAATGATATATATATATAATATATATATCAAAATAAAAATAAATTCTTTTTTATAATATAATTATTCAGCTATATAATAGGTACCTAGGTATATAGTTTAGCTATTATTATATTAGCCTCATCCATAAATAACATCTAGTCATCTAGAGTTATGAATTTAAGTTACTATAATATGGTGTCTTCTTATTTATTATTATTACACAATATACTCCATACTATATTATAAGTTATATCAATATTCAGTAATATAAATTATTGTTCAAAATAACATTTAGCATTTAGCCGGCCCGGCTCGGCATCCAAAACAATAAAATATATAGTAGTATAAGTTATATATAGTATATAGTTATATAAATATATAAGTTATATATCTTCTACATATTTATAGATATCGACTGTATAATTCAACGGTTTTCCATTCGATCTCAAAACCTTACCAGAATAATGTATATCCTTTGCTAATCTGTTTTCAAACAAAGCTATTTTGGTCTGTGGACCATCTACTGGAGATTCATAACTTTTTATAGAATCAAAAGATTCAGATAGTGTCCTTACATCAGGTGTCACACAGTTACTGACCGTTTTAATAAAACCAAATGATTCGGACAGTGATGTTACATCCGGCGTTACACAGTTAGCATTTACTATCACATTTTCTATTGGAGATAAATCTATTATGTCTATCGGGGACTTGAGTTTCTTCAAAGCGGCCTTCAATTGACCCTTAAAGAAGAAACCTTTTCGTTTCTTCCTCGGTTGCTAATGTTCTCTTTTCTCTCCTTCATCCGAAGACGAAATCAATTCAATCATCATTGTATTTGGTGTAAAATCTCTCTTTGTAGACTGTATTATTTCACTTTGAGTCGGACCCTTCGCACAGTAATTGGAAGGTATATCTAAAAGCGCTTCTTTACATCTACTCAAAATGATATCTCTGGTAAGTTTAATAAATCTACCACATTTCATTCTACTGCATCTTTATTTGTTTTTAAATCTCCAAACTAACTCTCTGCCGGAGGATTGCTCGCCCTTCCAGTTATATCTAACACTCTGGACCACATGACGCCTGTCCACATTGGAATCACTGGGATAATAGATCCCATTAAGTTATTGAAAAATTCAACCGCTGTAAAATTGATTTTTTTCCGTATCAGCGACAACTCTCAATGAATCTTTTATCTCAATGGCAATGTTTTCAAATTGAACCAAGAATTTAGAGTCTTTGTAAATAAGTCGTCTCAGAATCTCTGTTTTGTGGTGCTAATTCCACATCTACCCCCTTTTGTTTTTTACTACTTCATTCACTACACTACTTGTAATGTCAATACTGAACTTATCTAAGATTACCATGGCACTATTCACATATTCAGTCTTATAAGGGGACAACAACACTGTAGTGAGCGCAGTGAACCGAAAGTCCAGACTGCCTATGTTCGTTATATTGAACGCTGGCGCAACATACGCTGTTACCAAACATGCCAACGATTCATGTGTTGTTGTATTGTCTATTTTCTTATAATATTTATGGACATTGTCTGATATATTTTATTTTGGTTGGCAATAGCAAAGACTTATTAAAACGTTGCAATCAAATGTCTGCCCTTCATACATGAAATTATAGCATTTGTTCAAATATCCTACAACCTCATTGTAGTCGTTAAAAGCTTGTGCGAATGCCTTTAGTATCGCTCCTGAGAAATCACTGATAACATGTGCCATGAATTTAGCACCACACTGATTATCATAAAATCGTCTAAACTCAATTAACCATTTTGTAATTGCACTTGCCGTTTGTCTAGTCGACAAATATTCAGCTACAGGTATTATCCTGCCATTATGTTTAATCACAACTGCATAATATAAAAGTCTCTTTTCTTTATTTTTACCCTTAAGAAATAATAAAGGATCTCTCACCGCCGTGCCCGTTGCATCCACGTGCATATTAACACTTCCTTTCTTTTTTAATACTTCTACTTCGTCTTTACTAAATAAATAAGTTTCGAAATCCGGTTTCTCAGGTTCCGATACATATTTAATAAACTCTGGACATATTTTTTGTAATAAATACACATCGTCTATATTTTTAGCCGCTTAATCATCACGACTCAACTTTTCATGAGATACCTTATAAAACACTCGATCTGACCTTCTATTACCTAAATTACCACGTTTTAATCTGCTAGGAGAACTGTTTAAAATATATTATTCTCGCAGACTCATCGGTGGACAATATTTCGACATTTGTCTTTGACTTTCTCTTTGTTTACCTTTCAAGAAAGTAGTTAATTTACTATTGTGGCTATAATCATTACTATTACTCAACACTGTCAACTGCGCACCACTATCACTTATTTTTATTTCCATTACAAATTTAAGCTGTTTGCACGTTTCGTGTCGACAAATAGTAAATACGTAAAACTTTCGCTGTAGTATTCTTGGTCATGACTGTCAATACACAAGAATGTGTATCAATGTATTTATACTTTTCCCTTTGTCATTAATTCGAATAGGTCATATGCATATATAAATCAATTTTATTAATTTGAAAATGATTTTTACAGTTAGTCATTATGTTTTTAAATAATATTTTATTCATTGTTGGCAATAATGTTTTTCCAATTCTCATAAATTGTATTTTAATTATTTTATCTTGGAAGAACTGTTCTCATCCGATCGCCGGTCATCACGACAGTGACTTGATGTATTGGAAGGGAGGAACTGATACGATGTGCAATGCGATCTGTGGAGCGTTAGTTACAGACAGATGTACGTACTAAAAGTTATATCATAAAACAGTTTTATTATAATATAAAGAAATACAATTATTATTTCATTTAAAATTATTTAATGAAAAAAATTGAAAATTTGAATATAATTTAAATATAAGGATTAGTTATTAAAGTGCACAATATGAAATTAGATAATAATCAAAATTAAGCTAAAATAACAGATTAAATTATCTTTACGTGTAAATAAAATAATAAAAATAAAATAAACACATTAGAGACGGAGTATAGTTTTCTCTGTAACAACGTTGGAGACGATGGACTCGTTTCACAAGTCCGTTCTATTTTAATCGAATAGACGAACGTATGGTTTTTACTTTTTCAGTAATAATGTTTGAGACTAACGACTCATCTTACAAGTCGTCACCGGTATATTTGAGATAGACGTTGGACACGGGACTTGTTTAATAAGTTTTTGGAATTTAAACATCTATACAAGACATGATTTAAGATATCTTAAACCGTGATACAAGATAGGATTTTTTAATCAGATATTTTAATGGCATTTTGCTGTGTACTTTGAATGAACGCATTATTTATTGTTTTCCGTAAATATTTTTTTTTTCTAAAATTATTGTAATATTTAACGTAAATACTTTTATTTTATTATATTATATTATAATAATAGACTGTAGCATAGTTTTGAATACCTATACTTTATTAATATCTACCTACATTATAAATTTTTCACCTTGTACATATTGTTAAATTGCATATTTATTTATAAATACATATTATTTTTCGTTGTGTAAATAAAATAAGTGATTATCTGAAAGTTTACATACAAACTATTATAGTGTTTACGGCGTGTTATTGTATGTCGACTTTTTTTTTTCGAAAATAAACCGTATTTTCAATGCACACTGTACACAATTGAATGATCCCTGAAGGAATGTATAAAACTATATTAATAGATTTTTAAGAGTACGGAAAATGAGAAAAATAACGAATTAATTATGAGGAATATTATATTATATATTTTTGCATTTTAGAAAATACCTAAAAAACGCTCGTCCATACATAGGTACAAAAACAGCGGGAAATTGATCGTCTACATAATTAAAGTTAAATAGACTCGTAGAACGAGTCACTAGTCCTTAACGTTGTAGAAGAAAAATTATACCTTCGTTTATTCGTTTAATGTGTTTAGTTAGCATTAGATAATGAATCAATTATTAATATTATTATCATTGTCCTCATTGTTTGGCTCCGTCAAGATAAGGTTATTGTTTGCTTGTAATGGCACGGAATTACAAACCAGATTCCCGTTTATTACATGTTCACAAAAATTGTCAATATTAGTCACTACAATAAATAAATACATAGATTATATATATTTTAGTATCTACTATAAATATCTATAATGGTTATCGGAATAATAATCCCAGGACAAATAATCCCCAAATGTTTGAAACGGTTGTAACTTGGTCAATTTTGGGTTTCCTAATCTAAACATCAAAATTAATTTTATAAATGTATCCATGTGAATCTGGTGTCAAAAATGGGAATGACTATTCAAATGTTTAACCCTTTCGGTGCTCGTTTATGTGATAAATTGCGTTTTTTACCCCAAAATTGACATAGTTACGGTCGTTATTAATTATATTTACAAATTGATAATTATGAAGGTATATGATAATATAACTTAATTTATTGTAAATATTTAACGAAAGTCATTGTATTTATGTTCTGTGATTGTATATGCGTATTATGTTTGTAAATTTAGAATTTGTGCATGTTGAACAGTTATGTTTATGTAATGCCAAGTTTTTATAATTTGCTACCGATTATTTTAGTCCCTATCGATGTTTTAATAAAAGAAGCCAGCCCCCTCCCGCTTTGTTTAATCGACACCAAACTGGTATTAAAATTTTGCAACTAATTCGCAACTATTTGCAACCAAGTTTTTATAATTCGCTACCGATTATTTTAGCCCCTATCGATGTTTTAGTAAAGAGGACCCGCCTCCTCCCCCTAACTTTGTGCGATCGATTCCAACCCGGTAAATAGCTATAGAAATATATAGCTAATAGATAGGTATGAGGTATGTATAATAATTTATATATTATGTAATATATAATTCTATAATATGAATTAGGAGGTACCTATTTTATTATATAGACACCTACCTATTCTTCGAACTTCTAAGTCATTAGAATGTTTTTATACATTATGTAGTTTAGTAGTTGATATTACTTCTCTTTTTGTATTTTTGGGCTTATTATTATATTAAAATAGGTACTTGAATTGTATAAAGAATGATACAGGAAGTATGTATATTATATGAGTATATTACATATGAATTTAAATGTGGATATATGGGAAATTAATTTTTGTGCCATTTAAGTTTGTAGGAAAAATTAGTTTAACATAATAATCGTCATTTACTATCAATAATAGTTTATTTATAATATACTCTTCTGTTGAGTACTGTTCGTTTTTTACAATCAGTATATAGAATACTATACATATACATCGAACATCATGGAAACCAAAGTAAGTGTTATATTAATATTATACCTATTGTAGTAGGTACGGCGAATATATTATTGATAGCTATATATAAAGGGCTGCGGGGAAAAACGATCATAGTCTATTTTTCCAAATTTTCAGTATTGCTATTTAAACTTTCAGAACTCTTATGATTTTGTTGTTGTAGGTATTTTTAAAACTCTATCGTAACACAGACCGTGATGTTTTTTAAAAACATTTTTTATGCATCGATTAATTTGGTAATTATCTACAAGAGGGTTAATACTAATATCTCATTTTTTCAAAAAAATAACTATGATCGTTTTTCTCCGTAGCCCTTCATATGTATATGCTGACATTTATATTTCATCACACCCATCAAATTGGCAATGTTGCATTTTTCTCATTATAAATGAATAATAAAAATATGATTGTATTAGGGCCAGTCTGGTTTGTGAGGAGGTACTGACAAGAGATCTCCGTAAAAAGACGAGATGTAATGTTTATGTTTTATTTTTAAATACATTTGCGGTTGGATTATACAGTATCGTCGACGGATGCAAGTACTCAACTACTCTCTCTATTCAGAAACCTAATACAGACAGACCAACTGGCCATGAAAGAAAGAGCATTGATACAAAACAATTGTGATAGATATTCGGGTATTTTCCATTTAGATGTGGATGTGCTGACATGTACAGATGCAGTTTTCCACGAGATAAAATACGCCAGTAGCAGCGCAACACATTAGTGAACTACCATATAGATTACCTTTTCACCTCAAACAAGAGATAAATAGGCAAGTACAAGAGTTCACAGAAAATCATATAATAGTTCTCAGTAAAAGATCCCCAGATATTTAAAGCCGTACACGAATTTTCAATTCCTAATAATGCAAAGCAAATAAAATCGTTTTTGCCGGTTGCCACAGGAGATTTATACCAAATTAGTGTCATATATCAAAACCTCTAACCACATTGTTGAAAAAGGATATTCCGCACATATGGACAGACCTTTGCTAAGAAGCATTTGAAAAACTTAAATCTGTGGTAACGCAAGAACTTCTTTTACAATATCCAAATTTTAGCAAACCACTCAATATCACTTGTGCTACTAGTAATTATGCTATCGGATGTGTGCTATCTCTAGAAATCATAGGAAAGATCTACTAATTGCAATGCATTGTGCAGGAAAAAATTACAGCACCACTGAAAAAGAACTATGCGCAATTATACGGGGCGTAAAATAGTTTCGACCATATCTATTAGAGCAGAAATTTGACATAATCACGGATCATAGAGTACTTACATGGCTGTTCAATATAAAGCACCCAGGATCAAGACTAAAAAGGTGGCGATTAAAATTAGAAGAATATAAATATTAGATTCATTACAAACCTGGAATCAATAATACAAACGTAGATGCCCTAAGTAGGATACACGTAAAAATACGAGCAGGTGCATGAACAGGAAAGAAATCAATTGAAGAACCTGTCAATACTACCAAATCTCAGTCAAATAAGTTGAATAACAGAAAATCCAGAAGGTCAATTTTTAAGTATGAAACATATACATGATGAAGAAAATCCAAATTAATTACCTATAAAGAAGGTGCACTTCGCTCGTTGGGCGTCAGTAAGGATGGATGCACTTTGCTACTGGGCAGTATATTCTTGATGGATATATTGCATTCAATAAAACGATTCTGAGGTATAGTATTCATAACTTTTAATATTAGTTATATACTCAGTACCTACCTATATTTAACATTACATCAAAGATGAAATGTAGAAATAAATATGATCTTACGAAATTAAGAAGAAATGAAAAATCTGAATTTAACGAAATCGTATTTTTTGTCGTTTTTACCTCACTTTTCATAGTTTTTTCATAAGCATTAAAAAACTATTGATAATATCGAAAAATTACCTCTCTAAAGTACTTAATAGATCATAGATGCGATTTTCTATTGGAAACCAGGTAAGCTTGTAAAGATTCTAGCAATCCTTCTGGTAGAAAAAGTGTTAAAAGGAAAAAAAAACATCATTGTAAAACCACTAGCTCCCTCGTTACGCTCAGAATCTAAAATATCTTGACTGTAATTAACTAGAAAAAACATCTACACCTAATGTACAGGAAATAATTGGTGATTTATTCAAAGTCGAAGATAATATTCATTTGATACATAGTATATCGAAAGATTTTAAAATATCCAAAGGAATCGCGTTGAAATTCAGAAGAAAATTTCGAAAAATAGAAGAATTACAGTTACAATAAAATCAAGTTACAGAAATAGCACATATAAATCAAGAAAATCGATTTATTTTTATCCCATTATTAAAGAAAATCATTGGGAGAAACCAACTACCGAAAATTTGTTCAAAACATTAGTGAAATTAAGACATCTGTGAAGAAAATCATTTATTCGAAGTTGCGATACTCGAAATTGGATGTGGATTGGATCAACTTGAATGGAATCAATTCGGAGCAATTTTACGCTATATTTTCAAAAACTCAACTGTAAAAATAAAAGCTTTCTATAAAGACAATCTTAATGAAGAGGAAAAATTTTTAATTATTGCAGAACATCATAGTACACCTTTGGTTGGACGCGAAGAAGTAGAAAGAATATTTAGCCATCTTAAAACCACGTATCTATGGAAAGATATGAAGCAGCAAGTAAAAGATTACATTAAGTGATGACCGACACGTTAGTAAAGCAATACATCCATTTGAAACACTAAAGAACCCAATAGTTATTACAACTACATCATCATTCGCATTTGAAAAAATTTTTATGGACATAGTCGGGCCCTTTTCCTAGTTCTCATAGAAATAAATGTTATTTAAATATATGAATTTTTTGGTTAGGAATTCCGGTAATCAATAATTGATAAAACATATGTTCTGTAAGGTAACAGAAACAAAAGTAAAAAAAAAAAGCCCCCCACCAAAAAAAAAACAAGTTAAAACCTAGAGGGAAAAATCCCAAATTTAAAACTGCATATGGAAAAAAAGATTTAATTAAAATTATAGTCTATAAAAAAATATATTTATAAATGTCAAACTTGATGCGGTACGCGGCAACCCAGACGCGCCATTGTGGTATATGTAGGTAGGTATACCGAATGGTTTTAAAACACTGTTTAAAGGTGAAATGCCCTAGGGCGTTTATTTACAAACGGGAACATATGGTGCGACATACATATGCGTTAGCATACGTGTGGTGAATATGAAAAAAAATATATAAAATAAAAAGAAAATAACAAATATAATAAAATTGTCCCTGTGGAGGGGGCTAAGAATACCTCCACGGTTTCCTCATGCCTGTCGTAGAAGTCGACTAATTGAGGTTGCGTCAGGTCGACAGCCCGCATTAAACTTGTTAAAAAGTATGAGAAGTCGTAAAAAGAATATAGGCGAGTTTTCCCATCTCGGATGTTCGCTGGGAAAACAAAATTGCGTACTTGGGTGTGGAGATAGCCTAAGGGACAAAGTGACTAGTACCAGCCTGACAGCAGCTGCGGTAGCCGTTCCATCAGTTATACGTGCGGGTCTACTCAACGGCCGTGATGTCGATGGTGTAGGGAAAGCACCAAAGTGTTTTGGGTTAGATTTACACTTGAGTACGCAGGATAGGTTCAAAGTGCGAGTAGGTACGTGGAATGTAGGAACATTGACAGGTAGGAGTAGGGTGTTAGCAGAAGTTTTGAAGAGGAGGAATGTGAATATTTGTTGTGTGCAAGAAACAAAGTGGAATAAAAAGAAGGTATCTGTATAGTATATTATTAATACCTTACACCTACCTATATATTTAACATTAGAATTAAAAATACGCGTTGACCCTACATTTTACATTATTACACGTAACACTGTTTTTATAATTTAAACATTAGGTATTTAGCTTTTTTTTTCTGCAAGAGAGTATTGTTAAAGTACTTATTGGTATTTATTGTTTGATTTGATTATTACTTATCATCACGATTATTATGAAAACATATATCGCTTATAAAGCATTTGCAGTCTAGGGACGGATCCATACTTTTTTTTTAGAAGAAACGGGAGGCTCATACCTTGCGTAATTATGCGGGTACCTACCCATTTGTCTAAAATTATGCGTATATAATGTATTATAAGTATACATTTTTTTGGAATTTGGAGAGGCTCCATCCCTTTCACCTCCCCCTAGTTGGATCCTTGCCGGTTGTAATCTAAGTTCAATGTACGAGTAAATACATAGCAATAATTACAATTATTTTATATTTGTAATAATATTAACAATTATCACACGAAATCACATATTCACTACTGCAGTAGTCGCCCCTCAATTATTTTAGATTCACTGATTTTTTTTTTTTTATAATAATACATTCAAGCGCACTGTAATCAATATCTCCATCATGACGTCAAAGTCACCAATGTTTGAGCCAAGAGCACAAATATAATGGCGTGTACCCGGACACCGATAAAAGAGAAATAGATTTATGGGTGTGGTATCCCGCTATAATATATAATTATACATATGTGTATATAACGGCCGGCTCAAATATATAGGTGCGTAAGTATTGTATAATAGCCTGAGCGATAATGGTGGTGGTAAGTCCGTGTATAGGTTTTGTGCGTATGTGTAGGTACCACGGTTATCTACTAAGGTTGGCGCTCGCACTATGTTGTATTGTAGAATTTCGCGGTCACGAGCGGTGTTAATCTGAACTACAGCGCTAGTAGTCACTGGCCATAATTTTATGTTATATTGTTATGAAACACGTTCTATACTATTAGAGTTTTTCTTACGTATTATCAAAATGATCGATTTTACGAAATAAATAGAAATGAATACATTTTTAGATCAGATATTTTTACATCCAGCAGCATAAAATAAGTTTAAAAAAACTAGATTCTGACTGAAACAATTAGCTTACTTATTGCTTTTTTGTTTTAAAAAACACTTTTTAGTAATTG
>JAIPRL010011774.1:0-13000 GCA_025469235.1 Pemphigus obesinymphae
GTAGTATAGGGGTAGCTTCGATAGTAGACAAAATGAGAGAGAATAGATTAAGATGGCTCGGGCATGTATTAAGGAGAGAAGAGACTGAGGCAGTAAGATTAGTAAGGGAAATGCATGTTGTTGGTAATAGGGGGAGAGGAAGACCGAAAAAGAGATGAGGGAATGTGATGGCGAGTGATATAAGGAAGTTGGAAGTAAGTGAAGAAGATGCAGGAGATAGAGTTAAGTGGAAGTGTAGGATCAGGGTGGCCTACCCCAAATAGTTGGGAGAAAAGGCGAAGGAGAAGAAGAAGAAGATTCTCTGTATAAAATTGTTTTACAACAATAGGCTATACTGTATGTACGTCTACCATAAAAAATTAATAACTATTTTAGGTCTACCATAAAAAGTTATAACATATTTTAGATATATCGAAAAAAATCTTAGTATTTTTAAAGTCTTGCGAAAAATTAAATTCAATTAATTTCAATTAATTTATTAAGTAAAATAGGTATAATATATAAATAATATATTAATTTAATTAAATATACAGTAATAGTGGATTTATTAAAATATTATAAAAAAATGTTATTTTCTGTTTATATTATTAACTAAATAAAAGAAAATTTTAGAAAATCCATTAATTTTAGTGTTGGGTAAATTACAAAAAAATTAATTTTTTTGATATAATAATGATTTTGATTTTAGTAATAAACTTTATTTTGTTTTTCATACAAAATATTTAGTATGGAGTTTTAGATGTTAAAATTTACTGTCAAGTATTTGCACATGTTCCTATTTTAGTGGTGAATGTTACATACAAAGGTTAGGAATTTTAATTAGTATGGTATACGAACTAAATGTACACAAATTTTCACTATAAGTGAATTAGTTCGTATATTTTCTGGTTATTTTGTCAATATGACTGCACTACATGAATAATATGAATTGGATGAAAACAACCTACGAAAATTTTGTTTTTTTTTCTTGGGCTCCAAATATATTGGTAGGTAAATATTACCACTGTGTTTCATTTTATTTTTAGCTGATATTATTTGAATTCACTTTTTACAGAAGTTTTCGACTGACCCCACTTTTTGCGGTTAACCGAAGGTAACTATTGACCTATTCCTGAAATACTGTACACTCGAGTTATTTGAATAATATAACATAGTACCTATGCTTTATTTTATTATATTTGTTTACACAGCGTGTAACTCGTTTATAACTTGAGAAAGTTCAAGTGTACACAAATATAGTTACTTACGATTTTGTAGTTGACTTATTGAGTGGTATTAGTGACCTATATAAGAATATTACGATAATAAAACTTAAAATATTTTATATATTTTTTATGAACAAATAATTGCATCTGTAAAAATAATAATACTAAAATATAGGAGTGTAATATTTATATAAAATTTCAAATGATCGATAAAAAAATTCATTGTTAAATTCTCATATAATTTATTAATTATTTTAATTACAGTACTTTATTACATTCCATAATAAAATGCATTTAAATGAAATTGTATTGTCTTATGAGCTTAAATAATTTGAGGGAAAGGAGGATGGCTACAAACACTTATTAACAAGAAAGTGAAAATAAATTTTTAGATGGGTAGATACCTTTTTTTTAAAACAAAAACATATATATAATATATATATTAAATTTATTTTTAAAAAGGGCTTCATATTATAAATAAATTCAAAACAATATACAATTTTCTATATTCGAGCTAATGGTAAATAATAGACATATTTCTTTTTCTTTTCCTTCACCTTTCCTCCTAACTATTTGGGGTCGGCTACCCTAGTTCTACAATTCCACATAGCTCTATCTTCAACATTTTCTTCACTTATCTCCACCTTTCTCATATCACTTGCCATCACATTCCACCACCTTTTTTTCGGTCTTCTTTTCCCGCTATTTCCATCAACATAAATTTCCTTTACTAATCTTACCACCTCGGTCCCTTCCTTCCTTAATACATGTCAATCTATACTTTTTCATTTTTTCAATCATTAAAGCGATTCATATACTACCTCTTATATACGTTTGTCTGCACGTCGCAAAGAATCTTTAGGCTCCACGTCCTTATCACGCATGCGCGCAGACCATAGATAATAAATAAATCTATATTATTTATCCTTATACATTTTTATATTAATCATAATATTAAAAGTTTAATCTGTGATATAAATTTTTGTTTGTAAAATTCTATTCAATTTAATAATGACAAAATAGATTAACGTCTTATTTGTATATAAATTTTTTTCATTCTTATGCTTATTGATGACTTTTTTTTCAAACTTGTGGAAAGTGACTAACAATCATTTTATAATGTTTGAAGTCTGTAGTGTGATGAGGCCATTTCGAAAACAATTACCATCCACATGGCATGTTTTAAGAAATTAATTTAAAAATTTGGGTAAAATACATTCTGACGAAAAAAATAACTTATATAAAAATCGAAATCTTAATCTATTTCGTCATTGTTAAATTCAATAGAATTTTACATCATAGATATTAATGAATTAATAAGAATACATTTTATTATCAATGTTTTACATACAAAATTTATATTATTATAATCACGAACTAAAGATATATAATATAATGTTAGTTTGTGGTTAATATAGTTTTATTTATTATCTATGGTCTGCACGCATGCGTGATAAGGACGTGGAGCCTAGGGATTCTTTGCGACGTGCAGACAAACGTCTTATTTACTCATTTTTTATTTTATCCTTCCTAGTCACTACATTAATACCCCCATATTATATAAAATATAAAAATATATTGTATTTATACTTTAAATTATATATTATGATCTATCATAACATAAAAACGAAAAAGAAGAAGAAGAAGAAGAAAAGGAAATAAACGGAGAATATTTGGGAATATGGGTAAAATTATATAGAAGGAAGAAGTAGATAATAGGTACCTATTATGGAAGTTAAGGACGTAAAGATAATAATGTCTGTGAGGGAGTACGAGGATATTCATTCGGATATATGTGTAGACACGTACATTGCGCCAGCCGCGCCCATATCGAAATTTTAACTTTTTTTTATGCCAATATTTAGCATGTGATTTGCATGAATTTGCATGACTATTTTTTGAATTTGCATGATATTCGTTTTGCCGCTAAAATAAATTTTCTATGGGCGCGGCTGGTGCAATACCTGAAATTAAAAAAAACGTGTTTTACCTCGTAAAAATGATTGCAAAAATTCTAAAAATAGTCATGCACATTCATGCGAATCACGTGCTAAATATTGGCATAAAAAAAATGTCAATCTTTTCATTTGGGCGCGGCTGACGCAACGTTGCGCCAGCCGTGCCCACAGAAAATTCATTATAGCAGCAAAATGAATATCATACAAATTGTAAAAATAGTCATGCAAATTCATACAAATTATATGCTAAATATTGGCATAAAAAAAAGTTAAAATTTCAATATGGGCGCGGCTGGCGCAATGTACGTTGTGTAAATCTTATCCTGATGTATTTAGGTTGTATGTATCAGAGATAAGAATGCGAAAAGTAGACTCTGATCAGAAATAATAATAATACCAAATTCCTAATTAATTTTGCACGTTTTACGTTATTAGAAGATTTGTACTATTTTAATAATAATAGTACAAATTAAGTTTTAGTTCTTAGAAAATTATTTAAGTTATAAACAATGAAAGAGAGGTATTTAGCTATGGACAATAACAATAAATATCGAAGTATACACGTATTGAGACCTACTGATTAAATTAATAACTTTAATAAAAATAAGAATGATTCGGCGTTGAGTACACGATATTATGAATGTGATAGCATTGAATGTTGCTGTATTATACATGTATACATAAAATAATAATGCGATGAAATTCAATGAATTAAAGAAAAACAATGGAGAAGCTAAAATAATGAATTACTTGCAATATGACGATCTTGGATTCATTGAAAACGATGCTTGGTGGTGAGATATCATACTAAAAATATAAAAATAAAAAATAAAAATAAAATAAAAACTAAAGAGGAATACTACAACTAAATGGATTAATATAAGGAAATAAAAAGTAAAACTAGGACCTATAAACCTACATAAGGCTAAAAACACAGCGATGACAAGAGTCAAGACGCTACAGATCGCTGTGATGGCAGTGTAATATGATTCTTTTGGAAAAATGGTACATCTGTTACTTCTATTACTTTCATTGAGTGCGTCGGTCATACACGTGTTTGCCTAACTGGGCCTACGGTTTATTGTTTATTGACGTAGTGAGAGGGACTATGTGAGAACGGGCCATCCGCACGCCGTTATCGTATGATTATTTTTAGCGTCTTTGCGTAATCCATCTTGATCAGGGGTTCACGCTACACAATACTACTTTTTAACTGGACCTTTGGGCAGAGTGTGTCGATGATGTACATGATATTACTACAAGACTATATAAAGATACACAAATAAGCAAGAAAATGCGTGCAACATTGCCAAATGATAATATGTATACAAGCAGGGAGACGAGAGATTTATTTTCTTGACACTGCAACTCAATCAATGAAAAGCTCATTTTTGTGTACATTTTTGTGAATATTAATAAGTTCTTTGTAGATGTGACTGAATGACGTACTCTTAACCTGTATTAAATTTATCTTATTACTTTTTCGACGTGGTGTTTCATAGCTGAAGTAGCTATTGAAACGTATGCAAATCATCTCTATTATTTGACTGAAGAATGTATTACATTTGCATTATTTGATTAATCCGTTTCTAAAGAAACAAAATTAAAGATGGCAAAACAATTATTAGCAGTAACACAACAAAATTTAGACGATGAATATGAAGATAATACCGAACCCCACTTCAAGAAACTGACATTGATGAAAGAAGAAGTATCTCAACTTCTACAGAGTTCTGATAAAGAAATATTTTTTGAATTAGTTGGTACAAACTTCATTAATTTATTTTAAAATATTAAAAAAATTTAAGCAATTTTTAAAGATTTTTTAATTTGGGGGATTGATTCAAATGATTATAAATATGGGAAGCTTATCGTCGGAAAATTAAAATCTGTGAATGATTCTGCTGAGAGGGGTATAAAGCTGATACAAGATTTTAATGAAAAAGTTACGAAAGATAAGGTTCAGAAACAATAAGTATTGCGAGTAAGTTATAGATTTATATTTTTTAACGGTATTCAAGGGTTAATTTACTGATTCGTAATATAAATTTGTTTTCGTATAACAGACTGTTCAAGATAACCGTATACTTATTAGATAATTGTCATAAATATATCGTTTTAAAAATGTTTACCTTTAAATATGACATGTTAATATTATATAATTCATGCTAAAATGTGATAAGATGGGTAAGGATCGATAGGTATAATAAAAATCATATCTGGTTGGCACTAATAAAATATTATCGTTTCAATAATAATAACGTATAGGTAGTATACTACGCGCGATGTATTAAAAACATTTGTATCGGGTTTTCACAGTATTTTAGGTATATTATAAAAAATAAATGTGATAAATAAAATCTGTCTATACTACGGTTTTAATCGTTGAAATGTATATAACATGAAAATAATAGGTTTTTAAAAATAAAATATTTAAAAAAAATAAAAATATTTTTTGAAATTAAAAAAAAAAAAAATAGTAGATTTTTTAAGTTATTAACTTATAATATTGAAACTAAAAGGGATAGACAAAATATAAAAAAAACTTTTTTTTTGGAAAAATAAGTATATACAACAACTTTAGTATAAAACTTTTTTCATTATAGATAACAATTTAAGTAGCAACTCACAAAAATCTATTATTTTTACACTATTTTGCAAATGTTCAAACTTTAGGCTCAGAGTGCGACGTGTTAATATTATTTGATTGACCTAAAACTTAATAGGATTTATTTTTAAACCAAATGGAATAACGAATTGAGCAGCACTCCAAAGAATTCCGATATTTGAAAAATAAGTGGCAATCTAGAGTATAATATATTAACAAATGTTTTGTAGTTTAAATCTAAATTACTTTAATATTACTAAGATATTTCATTGAGTGTAATCTTGTCAGTTGTCATATATATATACATATAAATCAACTTTTACACTATAAATTCGGATTGTGCCGTCTAAATAATTATTATAATAATTATCTTTTTACATTTCTTTTATTCAAAACTTCTCGGTCAGTGGAGAAAATAAATCAATGACGACAGCTCTGACTCAGACCGATCAGCCAAGAAGATAGCATTGTCGTCAGAATAGAGGTGGTGTGAAAAATGTCACAACAATATCTCGTAAAGGTTTCCTTTGAAACATTAATCAAAGTTACACTGAGCCTTTTTTTTTATCTTTTTTTCTCTCCTTTTCTCACTTCCAGAGATTTTAGAGAGGAAGAGAGAGAGTGAAAGATAGAGGTATTTGACACACCTTTTACTTGAACAGCATCGTCCTTGCCCCTCTTTCCACTTCCCTACTAAACAGTCCGTGTTAAGGATTCCGCCACAAAGGACACCTAAGCTGTAATATAAAATTATATATTATATACACACGTGTGGTAGACCGACACGATTTCACGAATCATCACATCTATGAGCGGTTTTTAATTTTGTATTTTTTCTTCTTTGTATCCTCCTCGCCTTCTCATTTCATCTTGGAAACGAACATTTACATAGATATAACATTGTTCATAGTATATGTATAGGGACTTTAACTTATACGTAACTCCTCTCTATCCCAACTACTGTGTGAAAATACTATCGTAACGAGAAAACAACACAAAAGTACAAATCATATGTGTTAGAAAGAACCGAATTTATTGAACTTTGTATAAAAACAATAATAAATAACCAAGTTAGGAGTTTAGTCTCCACTTAAATCATATATCTATATAGTCAAAAAGTTACCGAAAGTTGTTTCGACATTATCTCTCGTTACTTTTTGAGTGTTTTTACTCCATCTTTGGTTGCCCGTTTTCATGTTTTTATTTTAGATTATGAAGAAAATGAAGGATCTCTCGGTTTTAAAATGACGTTTATGTATATATATATATTATACAAATTAAGTTAATATATTTCAATTTTCAAGTATATCTCAATTTTTTTCCATAGAAAAATATTTAGTATTAGCGAATTTATGGCTGATCTATGTGTTATAAAATATGAGATTGTAGTGAGCAGTTGAACTGTGCAAGCATTCATTTGAAATCAGAAATTGAAAAACATTTCTTTAGTACTTATATTTTTTGATATAGCTAATTTTTAGTCATTTAGTTATAGAAAATGTTAATTAGAAACAAAATGGTAGCTTATAAAATTTTATTTTTGATCTTCACCTTAAAAATTTACCTTTTTACGTTAATAAAAATATCAACTAATTTAAATATAAAGCCGTCAATAAACCATGAGATGTTTATATCCATAATGAGTAAAAAATTCCATATAAATTGATTTATTAATTTTTGATATATTTTGCTCATTAAAAAATTAAAAATTAAATTTTTTGAAAATCGCTTTTAAATTTTAAAATACAGACAGTTTTATTCATAGAACATGTGTCTATGTGAATATTTATTGAATCGATTTGAAATTTTTATGGAATATTCTTTACATTTTTGAATATTTTAAAAATACATAGTCTTATATCAATTTTTAATGTTTTAATTGTTCTGTAACTCATTTGAATTAGTGTATTCCAATTTCAAAATAAAGTAAAAAAAAAAAAATAAAAAATGAGATTAACTAGGTATTCATAAAAAATAACTTAAAAAAAAACTCATTATTTAGAACATTTTGATTCACAGTCCGTGCTGGAATATAGTACCAGAATATAATGATAATACATGAAAAAATAAAAATTCAAATAAACAGTTTTACATCCTTTTATTTCTCAAACGCTAAAATACTCAGGTTTTACACTTCGAGAATCGAAGATATGGTTTTCGGTAGCTACGGCAATGACAATCATAGCTACCAAATTATTGGAGGGTTTGGTAATTGTGGCAGTCTTGCACCAGAAACCAGAAGCCATTACCATTGATAAGTATTTCGATTGGCCACCTTATTCGCTACCTGGGAGTCGAACATGTATTATTATTATTGTATGTTTTAGTCTGAAAAACTTGAATTTGTTATTGAAAAATGAGTTTTTTGTTGTTGTCCGTATTTGAATTTAATTTGAAGTTTGGAACATGTCACTTTTGATACAACTATTCCGTAGTTCCAGAGTACATTTTTTATTTGGTTACTTTATTATCTACTATCTATATAGATGAATATAATTCGTTGTTTTATATTTGTATATAAAAAAGTTTAGGAACCGGGAATATGGCACTCCCGCAAAGTAGACATTTCTAACTTGTCGTAACAATATTATGCGATGTGCATTCTATCGGGATTAAAAAGAGTTCAGTTACTAAACCATTTCAAAACTCACTGGAAAATGTGAATTTTGTTACAAACCACACTACTAGGTAGGGTACTCTTAACGCTATATTTATACGTGTTCTTGTCAGTTTAGAAATGAACCAATAACATATTTGAATTGGCCGTCGAAAGCTCTATGAAGCAGTGTAGCCAACTCGTTTTATAATTATTTTTATTTATTTATTTATTTTTTTTTTTGGAACGTGGGACTTTTGATACTAGCTCATTGATAATAGGATCTGATTGTCATCATCTTTTCACCGTTGTTCCCGCGATTATTTTTGAAAGAAAAAAAGTCTGATTCTTTGTGTACGACACGGTGACTACGGGCATAACATATTTTGTTATTATATATATGACCTAGGCACCTAGCTATTATTATTATTATTATTATATTACCTGCTGTATGTATACCGGATAGCAATAATATATTACTCTAGGTATTATATAAGTACGAAGTGAGCTTTGGGTGCCATATGCCGCTGTCGTCGTATGACCAGGTGGTGCATCGGTGCACTTTACTATTTTATATACCATATATATATATATATATATACTATATACTATATACGATTTGGACACGGCTGTGCAAAATATTATATCTATGTATACGATAATATACAATACATACACTTACAATTTACGCATTGTATAATATATATATATGTATAAACGGTCTATATTGCATATTATCGTAATGCACTGGAGGATTATAACAACGCGTGTGTATACCACGTATATAACATAATATTATAATATTATATCCACTCGGTACCGCGCGGGTACTACACGCGCGTCTCTTTGGCGTTCGTGTTCACTCGCGTGTATCACTCGCACGCATCCTCTACGTCCCCTCCACCGCCATATAAAACACACAACACCCTTACGCATTTACACACACACACACACATACACAAGTACGACATACGGACACAAAAATACACAAGCAGATACACACAAATTAACACACAGGCACGTTATAATTCTCTTTCTCCGGTCCGCCATACTCGTATTATCGTATATATATATATATATATATATGTGTGTGTGTGTATATGTATATATATGTATATATATGTGTGTGTATATGTATTTATGTATATATTATATAATATATATGAATACATTATACATACAGCAGTGTATATTGGTACCGGCTACTCCAGTCGGAAACAGAATTTCGAGCGTCGCGGGTATATATTACATATTATTATTATTATTATTATTATGCGTCGGAATATTATATAGGTGGTACACGTCGGTCGGTTGCATTTTATTACGTTACCATTATGTGCGCATATACGTATACGCCCAATAATATATTATGCACTATATTATTATCGTACAACACCATATTACGGAGGGCTATACCTACGCGTACAGTGCATATGGCTGGGGCAATAATAATCGTCTTTTATTGTACACAATACCATAACGCGGTACGTGTAGCTCTGTAAAATGTGTACACTAACAATGCGAGGTACATTAAGAACGTAGGTAACGTCCCAATTTTCAACGGGTTTTTGTACGGGCTATTTTTTTTTTTTTTTTATTAAACTCTGTAAGTAAAAAACGAAAATCATCCAGCGATAATTTCAAAAATATTCGAATATGGTTTTCAAGTAATATATATTTGTCAATAGACCCGCGTCAGCATCATTTTTAGTCTTGTAATCACCACGATATTTGTTTGTTTTTGTTTTTACGTATTACGACGTTTACGCATTTTTCATTTTTATCAAATTGAAAATATTATTGAAATTAATTATAAAAATACGAAATTGTCTAGCGACCGATGAAGCCGATTTTCGATATATGCATTTTTACGTGTTCTATAAGCGGTTAAAAAAGTAAAAAAAAATCTGAAGTAAAATTGAAAAATTGTCGGCATGACGTCCTTTTAACGCATTAAAAAACAAAAAAAAAGGGGCGTGATACCCGTATTTGTTGTCTAATCTCTCTGACCAATAGGTATACGAAATTTATTTTCATCATTTCCATCACAACTTTGTCGTTTTAAAATTTCTAGACTAAATTGTCTGATGACCAAATTCATATACTAGATCATTATCTATGCCGCATAGTGTGGTCTTTATTCGATATTTTATGAAAAGATATAACCATTTTTAAATATAATTAATTTATCTTGAATTTCGGATAAAAAACGATTATAGATATTACATAACGATCTCGTCTATCAATTTTATAACAGGGAAAATTACCTCTAACTTCAAAAATGACAATGTTCTGATAAAAATTTTGTGTGTAAATTTCGAATATTATCCGTTGGTTAGTTGGAGATGGCAAATACGGGTGGTATCACGGGGTGTCTTACGTGGCGTACGTCAGATGCGCGCGATGCGTACGATGCGATAATCCGGTGAGAAATAAGAACAAATCTATTAAAAGTAATACAACTATCTCCTACGTGTGCAGCAAATGCGATAATCACATAATGCACGCATATATTAGGTATATTATTATCGCAACAAAAACACTGCGTCAACTCCGTGTAAAAAACGCTAAGTGAAAAAAAACTTCAAAAAAACTGCTTTAAAATAAGTGATATGAGGTAAAATTTAAGTAAATGGTCTAATGTGTAATATTTGTGCAATAGTGATTAATTCAAATTTATTATAAATTAATAATTTACATTTAATTATTTTATAAATTGTTTTAACTGAAATTATTCCAAATGCAGTTTACTTGGCCGGAAACAAATGTATTTAATCAAATATGGTTTGCATTATTTATCCATTACATCACATACTAGTGTTTAACTATAAATTAGTGGCTGGATCTCTTGGCCAAGTAAACTAAATTTGGTATAATTTCAGTTGGAATAATTTATATTATTATATATTAAGGTATATTATTATTATTATTATTATTCATAATATGATATTATATTTATAAATGAGTACTTGTATATGATTTATATTATAAATAACATGTATAAAATATATATTATTATAATTTATTTTATTTTTCTTATACAGTGGAACCTCGATATGTCGAAGTACAAGAGAAACATAATTTAATCGAGGCTTAGATTTTTTTAAAAAATTTTAATTGTATTTATTTTTTAGACATGAATTATAATAGATGTATAGGTCTTTTGTATATATTTAGGTTTCACAAGCTAAATATATATGGGCATATTATGTGTTTAATAATCACAAAATATAATTTGTACCAAATATCATTATTTTGTGTGATGTTTTAATACTTTGCGTTGTCAACAGGATTTTCAATCATATTCGATAAGCTATTAATAATTAATATCGATAATCATTAGCAGTATACACAAAACATTATAAATAGTCATCAGATTTTAACAGATTATTTGACATCAACTTATTAAAACGACATTTTATATTTAGAATTTTTGAGTGGCCCGTTGAAAAAGTTCGAGTTATCTATAGTTTTTCTTTGGATTTATCGAATTTCGACTTACTCATGTCGCACAAGACTATATTCTATCCATTTGGCTAGTCATTATTTCATAACAGACCGCCGATATTGGTATAATCTGTACGTTAGAACTTCTAATACGACTCGGGTACATATGGCTATATAGTTAATATTATTTATAATTTTTTTTAATATACTCGTAATATTGAAATATTATGGAGTTATTCATATCTGAAGTCCAAAAACATCCTGTTCTATGGAACAAATAGGACGAAAAATACCATGATCAATATACTTCAGGAATGACGTGTAATGAAGTAGACAAGAAATCAAAAGGAGATAATAAGTGTACTACGACTACCTATAGGACACTAGTGCGTTGTCCGGATTATCACAATATCGCATCGGACGCATCGCACTGATGGACACCACGTAGGACATGGCGTCACGTCCGCCTAAAATGTTAAAAAAAAAAGCGGGAAAGAAAGTCGCACATCGGGTGGCATACAGGCGGAGGATGTTGGTCAATCGTCCGTTCGGTCATCAGACAGGACAATGTATTATTATTATTGTTTTAGATTTGGAAGAAATGGATAAATCGTTGCTTTCGATAATATTACGATTCGGAGCGGTATATATTTTATTTTATTTTTTTTGCGAGGAAATTAAAATCTACTTCTCTAAAAATAAACTATAAAACTCATTTTCCATAAAAAAAAAAAATTAATTTTTGTAACGTATTTTAAATTTAATATGCTCCGGGTTTTAATTTGTATTTCCTTTTAAATGCATTATGACAAGTTGTATTCATGTTAGATTCTGAGCGTAGCGAGGAAGCTTATGGTGTTACAATGATGTTTATTTTTATTTATTTATTTTTTTATTTTTTTTTTATTTTTCTGTAAACACTTTTTCTACCAGAAGGAGTGCTCCGATCTTTACACTCATATCCGGTTCCGGTAGCAAATTACATCTAGTTGGTACTTTTGAGAGATTATTTTTCGATTTTCATAATAGTTTTTTAATGCCTAAGCAAAAACTACCAAAAAATTACGAAAAATACGATTTTGTAAAATTGAGAATTTTAATTTCGTCGTAATTTCGAAAATAATGACTTTAAATTCTTGAAATTTTTACCGAATATTTAATTTAGTAATATATTTACGTTGATTAA
>JAIPRL010011775.1:0-13000 GCA_025469235.1 Pemphigus obesinymphae
CGGGTTCGGTTCGGTTCGGTTCGAAAATCGAACAGTTCGTAACATCACTAATATATATATATATATATATATATATAGTTCGGTGTTGTCGAAAACTTTAAAGAATTCAAAAATCTATGGTTCAATTAGCTACCAAAAAATGTATAATTGAATAGGCTCTCAATCCCAAATAATATTATTTAACGAGGAGTTCTTAAAGCACTCTCGGGGTTCCGAAACTCGTGTATCCATTGAATATAATCATATCACACTCGACGAATATTTATCAAGTAGCCAAATATACTACTATTCCCACTACTCGTTTACACGCTGAACAATTATGTACTTTTCTCGCCAAGCTCCTCAAACATTCGTCTAATTTTACAAATGTGCCGCAGTAAGTCAAATAGTTAACAACATTTTGGTAACCCATACAGGTATATTTAAAAAATAAATTGTAGGGAACCGATTCAATAGTGAGTTCTTAGGAGCCAATTCAAAGGTTTAAGCGTAAAATATCGACAATCTGTAATCGGGAGCCAATTCAATTGCGTCGGTTTTCGTCACAAAGACGGCCTTTGTCTATAGTGAAAAGATTTGAAATTGTGTAGGTATACAGTTTTACTGAAAAGTATTTTTTTAACGGTTTTAGTGTATCGTATAGGAAAACTTTAATAACGTTGATACGTTTTGGAAAAAATTATTTTTAGAGCTGTAAAATCATCTTATCTCACAAATTGAATTCGTTCTTCTATGAATTTAAAATTGTTAAATTTTGTACACTTTGAAAAGTTTGAATGTCACGATTCGTTCGAATCTGTAATATTCTGTCACTATATATAGACTCGAGTTGATTGTTTCCATTATGTTTACCATCGATGTTAATCGAAATAGAATTTCATTTGCTCGTGGGAAAAAAAACGATAAATGTATCTATAAATCATATTTACCACGCTTTTGTATCTAACAGGAACACAATTTAATTTGCAGTGTAATGCTCACCGAATAAATGATAAAGTAAACATAAATTTTTATACAATTCCAAAATAACAAAATTAATACCTACGCTTTGAACTGTGTATGTTTATTTCAACAACTGTGTTTTTATACTCAACGCCAACCGAAAACGCATTTTAATACCTATATTTATGTCTAGGACTATTTGAATAAAAATATCTCTCTATTTTTATTTTAACAGACCGTCAGTAATTTCGGAGTTGAAAAAATGTACGATTTCTAAAATCGGCAAACGCTTTGTCACTAATATCTTTGTCCCAAAGTAATTTTGTTTCATTTTGCAATATTTCGAAAAACGTTGTTCAATGCTCTATTACATATTTTGAAACATGCAGATCTTAGGACACCAATTCTTATACATTTCTAACTTATTTAGTATATCAAACGTGGCAAACGTTAGGTAAAGTACTACAGGAACAAGAAACTTTTATCCTCGAGTTTCCAAAACTTAATCAGAGTGAAACTGTTTAACTGTATTTCTGCGTATTAAATTCCCCAAAACTATATAGATAGTTTCTTAAAGTTATAAGTAGATTTGTGTAGATATATAGTTAGTGTCCAACATTTTTTCACATATATATTATGTATTATTGCAATTAAATTTAGCGTACATAAAATGAGCATAGCTGATAGCACAGTATAGTATACAATACACATACTCGTACAAAATGTATAGAAATTACTTTTGTCGATTTCCGCAAAGACTACACTGAAGAAGTCTCATTTATATTCTCTATAACTTTTTTGCTCATTTCAATAATATACACTATATAGATAACAAATAATATATTATAAAATAGTAACAAATTATACGCTTATACATACAATGTATGTATATAAGTTAAATCGAACATCGAGGCTCGACGGTAAAAAACTTGATAAGTTAAAAATATTTTTTCATTTTTATTTTTTAACAAGAAAACGTTACATACCTATTTGTTTTTAAAAGGTAGGAAACGCTTAAAAAATATTTAGAAATAAAAAATTCTAATAATTTAAAATTTACCTTGTGTCAGTTTCACTTTTTATTGTTGTGTAATTGTGATATTCATAAAAGAAAAAAAAAAAAACATATATACGCAAAACTGTTAAAAAAGGTTCTTAAGTGATTTTAAAGTAAAAACACATATTATCAACAAATTATCGATTATAATAAAGGCAACATTTTGGAGTTAACCTCATTTCGGTTTTTTAATTTATTAATTTTAAAAACTTGCTGTAGTTTTAAAATGTTAATTTTTTTTCCTTTAGGAAACTTGAATAACTGTTTTTTTAATAAGTAAATAAAAAATCTCAAATAATCCTATTTTTAGGCTCCGACCGAAATTTTGTCTTTTATCGATTTTATAATAGGTATTATAACTCTAAAATCACTTTAGGAATTCGTGTTAACATTTTGGCGTACCTAAACATGTTTTTACCGCTTAAAATAGTCGGTGCAACATCCTCTAAACGGACTATCTTTAATCACTTATTTTAACTGAACTGAATTTTTTCCCAACGTCACTTAATTCAATAGTTTTCCATTTTCTTCGAATATTTAGTTAATTTTAAATTGTAATCATCTATAAACTTCTAAGTCTAAGAAAAACTCTACTTGATTTATTTATCTTCGGACAGACATTATGACTATACGAATTATTTAGAAGTTATTATATAATTCTGTGTGTTTTAACTATTTTCAAAAATCGTCTAGATGTGTAATGAATATAGAACCCGTATCAATTGATAACAGTATACCGTATCTATAATTTATCGAGAAACAATATTATATTCCACTCGTATAATCAATAATTATCGTTTTCACTAGGTATCTAAAGTTACTGTTATTAAAAGTTTTACGCGATAAAAATATACTTGACCGTGTATTATATTTAATAAAATAAAACATAAAACGAATTTTGTCGTTCTATCCATATTAGTTTATCTACCTACCGATTTCGTTTCAATTCCCAATTTGACGATAAGCACATTTAATAATTAGGTATAGGTATATTTAGTTCCCCAGAAATAAGACGGAATACTTTGTTGCGGCTGTTTTCAAACTGCGGTAATCGTGCGGCGGAAATACAAATACGAGTATATTTTCGTTTCTGTCGATTTGAGAAATCTATAAGTTACACGTGTACAAGTATGGCAACGGTGCAACACAGTTTCACCGCGAAAATCTTAAGCCGTATTTCTCTAATATTTTTGGGAAATTTTGTGACGGAGCACGAAATTAGAGTGAAAACGGTCTCGTGGACAAATAGAAAAAACCATCGGCGAAAACCTTTGAAGAATATTTTAAAGAAGAATGATATAAGTAATGAGAAGAACGTTTCTTTCGGATAACATATACCTACCCGTTTATTTTGGATTATATATATACCCTAACAAACAGCAAAGTATACGAACAATCGACTATTTTGTAGAACAACTTTAAAATATACTTAAATCATAATTTTATTGGTACTTACTTTAGAATAACAGAAGGTTATTATATATAGGCAGTCGTCGATAATGAACGTGCAAAATCGTCCAACGGTATAATATCATAGTAATGTTTACAGTTAAAATTCAGTAAGTTTATAACAAACGCCTTTCTCAACGGGCAAAATGATAAGGTCCCGGGCAAAAAAAAAAAAAAATAGATATTTCAACGTATTTCGACCTGTCGCGGGACGCGGACAGTATAGGTATTGTTTTGTCGATAACGGACAACAAAGATTACACTCGTACACATTGAAAATAAAATGAAAATAATTCGTAAACGTTAGTCACGCGATAATTTATGCATAAAATATATATTATTTTAACAAGAAATTAACGTCATTACGTTATAATATGTCGTGTGTGTGTGACATTCAGTGTCTGTTAGCGAATAGAGTGGAGATTATTCGGTGTAGACACTCCTAGAGGTTTATCCACTCGTAAACTCACTGAAAAATTTGATGTCGGGAAAATGCAAGTGGCCGAAATTTTAAAGAACAGAGAAGAGGTTATGTGATTTTTTTTTCTCTGTTAACAAATTTACTACCAGAAGGAGTGCTCCGAACTTTATATGCTTACGATTTACATGATTTCCTGTAGAAAATTTCATCTAGTTTGTACTTTAAAGAGGTCATTTTTCGATTTTCTCAATATTTTTTTAATGCGTAAGGAAAAACTACCAAGAATTAATGAAAAAACGTCAAATATACGATTTAGTCAAATCGAAATTATTCATTTCTTCGTAATTTCGAAAATAATGACTTGAAAATCTTGAAATTTACATCGAATATTTAATTTAGTAATATATTTACGTTGATTACGTTTTTGTATTAATTTTTTTGCAATTTTGGGCTATTTATAGACATTTTAGTTTTCGATGTTTTCGAAGTCCTAAAAGGGGTAATTTTGAGTTTAAAGGCCTGAAAATTGTATACAGCGTTAAATATACGTTACTCTAACTAAGTTGACGCGCGTTTTGCGCAGCCCCATAGTAACTTTGCACCTATGAAATTGCTGCTTTTTCCAGCTACATTTTGTTTAAAAAAAATGCGGGAACAAAATTTGATTTTGTATTTTTCTACTACATTTTAATACAGTAATTAGACTCCTTAATTAATATAAAATATGTTGTACCTACTCATAATACATATAATTCAAGATTATGACTTGTATTTATGGACTATAACAAATGAAGTACCTATGCTTTGTATATTTGGCCAAGTACCTATATAGGAGTGATGGTTGGAACAGAACCCACAGGCCATACCTAAAATTAGTACCTAAAATTCCATCTAGTTCCCAAAATACGGTTATCATTTTTTGTTCAATTGTCCCCTACCACCGTCATGGATAGAATGATTATGTAATATTAGTAATGTCCTGGTTCTGTTATCATTATTATAATTATTGTATGCTGTAAAGTTATTCGTTAATATTTTTGATATTTAATGGCTTATTAATGTTAAATTTTATTGTTTTATACTTTAAGTAATATACATTATACAAAATTTTAAATATTTATTTCATATCAAATAAGGTTTCGGTTTTAAAATCAACCATCTCAAATCAACGGATATGATATGAAATGCATATTGCCAAAAACTACATAAGTTTAGATACTAAGTAGGTACCTACACCTTGTTAAATACATTATTAAATCGATTTAGAAAAATTTTACCTTAAACCTTTAGCCTTAAACCAAATATATAAATTACCTTCCAATGTTATATGAACACTTAATAATTCATATAAATTATCTGATAATACACTAACATATTTAAAGGTATTGAATTATTTTTTATTAAATTTTTAATAGATGTGTGGATTTTTATTCAATCATAAGCTTGTTGTGTATCTGTTACTATTGCACCAAAAAGTATTTAGTTTGTTGTACTCATTTAGTCGATGAAATTAATTTTCTTGAAGATCTAATATATAATATTTATATACTTATAACATAATTATGTTTTTTTTTTTTATAAGTTTAGTTAATCAAATATTGATTAAGGAGTTTTCTAACACAAGGAAATTATATAATATATTTAAACCCTGGGTTATTATATTTATATAGGAATAGATGTATCATATTATGTACTATATATTTGTTTTTATATAGTTTGTAGAATATTGAATACGCATTAAAGGGATATTGTTATCTCCAATCATGGAAATTTTATTTAACATAAAACGTTTAAGTACCTATAAATGTATACCGTTCTATAAAACACATACCTACCTATGTTTGCAAATTATAGTATTCGCCAATTTCTAAATTTACTATGTATGTATTATTTGATATTTTATGATTATAATTAAAAAATTTTTTGACTATGTCATGTGATTGTTTAATTATGTTACTATATTGTATATATGATTTTTATACACAACAATTAAATCAAAGAGTTCTTACAATAGTTTGTTGCCTAGTTTTCGAAAACCAAAATGGGCATGCTAAACTTTAAATAAAATATACTAAGTGTATGTATGTTTGAAAGTAACAGTAGTTATGTACTTAAATTAAATTAAGCTATTCTAAATAAATATTGTATTTTATAGTACCTATAGAGAAGGTAATACTAATAAAAATGTTTTCTACGATTACTCTTTTGATATACTTATAATGTTAAACATACTGAACAACGTCATTAGTATTAATAGTTATGTATATATTACACCGAATCTACGCTCAGAATCGTTCATTTCGAATGCAATGATTTATCATTGCATTCAAATGCAATACATCCACCAAGATTATCCCATCCGATAAGCGAAGTGCATTCTTTTTTTTTTTTATAATAAATTTCAATATAACCTGTAAATAACGGACACCTGTCTATAACTGAAACTTTTGATGGTCCCGCGAGTGTCCCGTTATACACTAGACAGGTGGACAGGTGGTTTCACTGTATGTATATAATTAAAAGGACGTCGTACACGCAATTTTTTTATGACATTTTAAGAAAAAGAAAAATCCAACAATTTGAATATATTTAAATAAATTTTAAAAATAATTTTAAATTAATCTTATATCAATACTATTTTTAATTGTTGTATAATTGCGATATTTATTTTTAAAAAAAAAACCATGTCTACGCGAAATTACGATTACTCGTTTCCTAGTGGCTTAAGAACAAAAAAAACCTACTATAAAATTGAAAGTACCTAGATAACAATTTGGAGAAAATTACATATCCGTTTTTCAGTAAACTTAATACTTGACATACAATATAACATTCAAAAATCTTTTTTATTTTTTTTTTTTTAAACAATTGTAATTTTTTTTTCAGGCGTTGTTTAAAAAAAAAAAAAAGAAAAATATGTAATTTTCTCCAGAATTTTGATTATTTTAGATATTATAATAGGTATTTTTGATCTTAAACCACTGGGAAACGAATTATCGTTATTCTGCGTAGACATTTTTTTACACTAGAAATCGAGGTATATCGCATGCATGTCCTCCTCGAAAAAAATATATTTAATTAAAAATGAAAATATTAAAATTTACTGCATACCTGTATATGTACCTATAACAATATTTAATGTATGTTATTAGTTATTATGCTATTTAATTGTTATTGTACAATGTACATATTAATTTACTAAAAAAATTGAATTAAAATGTCTTAATTTGCCGAAAGTAGTAGAGAGGAAATTTGTAAAATTAACAATACGCAATAATCAAAATTTAACAAACGAATATTTGTTAAAATAATAACATTTTTATTATTTTAATGTATATATTGTTAATTTAATAAAAATATATGTTTACAATAACAAATTCATTTTGTAAATTTCACAAAATATATAAGTTATAATTTAATAAAAATAATTTGTTATATTAATACAGATTTTATTATTATAATAAAATATGTTATTAAATTGAAAAAAATATTCTGTTTAAATTGACTATTTTGATTAACAAATGGGCTTTTGTTCTACGAAGAAGAAGAAGAAGAAGAAAAGAAACACAAAATATTTATTAATTCAAATAAATGTATATTCAATTAATGCAATTTTATCCAAGATATATATTGATAAAAGATATTGTTATATCAATAACATTTTACTGTTAAAATTAACAAATATTTTATTTCTAAACCAACAAACATTTTATTGGACGTAGGTATATATTAACAACCATATTATTAAATTAATCTATATTTTTATTGAAATCACAGATATATTTGGTTCAGTGTATAGTACCTACCTATACTAACAAGAAGTTCTTATATAGTTATTAGATAAGAACAAAACGTATGTCCGTTGACTTCCCAATATTTAACCAAAAATCAATACGCCATTATTATAAATACATCAATTGGATTTTACTAAAAATGTTTGTTTAAAAATGCTAATTTCAGAAAAAAAAAAAAATACATATTTTAAACTTTTTTTCAATCCTAGGTACGGTATTACAGTTTTTCGGATCGCCGACATGACATCGTTGAAGTCATCGAGAAAGGTGTAACTTTACAGCCCACAGTCTTCTTTGAGTGTAGGTCCGAGTAGGTAAACTCTTATTCTACAATAGTACCTATACCTTCTTATGGGTACCTATATATATTTATTATACGATCATCTGCGTGTCCGTCAAATATTAGACTAGCACTTGAATTTCAACCAGGTGCAGTGATACACAAATATTTATTTCCTGACCACACATAAACGTATACGTTGTCGAATGACTAACGTTTCATATATTAGTTATAATACCGACTCGTTCAATTGAACATTCGGGCGGTACAAATTTATCATCGTTTTTTGCTTGAAAAAACATTATTGTTCGCATTCATTCCGTATATCCGTACAAATCGTCGAACGGTATACCCGCTGTTACCGCGGAGTTTCAAAACCAGTTAAACCCGGTCAGGTTAAATCACGTGACCGGAAACGAACCCGAAATCATATAATTTACAAAACCAAATCAAAATACTGACCCAGGATTTTATATATCGATGAAAAAAAAAAAAAAAAATTAAAATTAAATGTAAGTATGTTTTTTTCCATATCATATACTCGTAGGTATACATATTATATATCTACAATATGTATATGTAGATTCTACAAACTTTATTCTAGATTTATATTATCATCTATTATAGACACATCTTGAATTCAGTAATTACATTCCTGTACGTGCTAGAAACTTTTTTCGGATATATTGTATCTACTTCAGCCTGTCTAGAATCTATAGATACAAAATTGTATGTCTTTGATACTTGCACATATTATACCTGTCTACTAATAATTTTTCAAAGTATTCTACTTTAAAACTAAATTAATCGGTGTTTTATTTTAATAAGTAATACATTAAAATACGAAATAAATTACGAACATATTATCATTTGAAGAAAACAGTGTTTTGTTAAATTTAAGTACTTACCTATCTTAAAATACTCGTATGTCATAGTATAAATATCTGTAACTAGATTTTAAATAATTTTTCCGACAATGTATAATCATTATCTAAATACACTTATAAGACACCTATATTTATTATTTTTTAACTTCGAACATAGGTATATCTTCTTACATTATCTTATATTCTATTAAGAATAACATCAAAGTATGTAACGAAGTAATTTTCCTTCGTGTCTCTATTGTAGAGATGGTAAACTGTGATTTTATTTGAGTAGCAGTAGCAGCAGTTTTGGGAGCTTAATTTTCAAGTTCAAACCTTAGAATTTTTACGTAAGATTGTAATGACTTTGTTTGGCAATCGCCATGATTAAAATGTCTGAACGATCAATCTGTTTTTGTAGGCCTGTAAAAGATAGCTACACCGATGGTTTTTAGTGGTGAAAACATGTCCAAAAAAAAGAAATGAACGGACTTCTTAAAGTAATTTTATAGTCAAAATACCCATTATAAATCATATAAAGGACAATATTTTGGAGACGCCATATCTCATAGGTGTTTTGCAAAATATTAATTACTAAAACAGTTACAGAGATTTAAAAAACTTTTAAAAAAAGTATTTTGTGTATTCGATACAGTACAATATAATAAAAAAAGCATACAATTCTTATGAGATCATATCCAAAATATTGTCCTTTAAGTGTTTTATAATAAGTATTTTAACTCTAAAACCATTTTAAAATGCATTTTTGTTTATTTTTCGTAAACAAGTTTTTGAACAAATATCATAATTATACAACAAAAAAAACTGGCATCTACGGATACATTTATAGATTACTTCTAAAATGTATTTAAATATTTTTGATCGTTAAATTTTCATTTTTTTTTAAAATTTCCATCCTAATATCTTTATTCGTGAACTCATTGTGCAGTTGCTTTGACAGTATTAAAATATTAAAAGTTTGGCAGGTCCAGAGATCACCTGAAGACCAAGTATTGAGAATCGTTAAAATAGGGATCATAATAAATAGAGATCTGTAAAATTAACAACCGCTATGTAGGAATAACAATTATACCAAGTATTTATAATGGTTTTAACCTCGTTGTTATGTCAGTTATTATTAGATAAATATATTATTATCATGTTGGTAAGACTGTAGAATTTTTATTACTTTTCCTATGAATCGGTTTTTTCTTATTTATTTAAAAATAGATCATTCACTTTTTTTTTCTATTTGTGGTTTTATTTGAAACAATAAAATTGATTGTAATTTGTATTAAAAATATCTACAATGAAAAAAACACGAAACTATGGTAAGTACGTATTTAAACTTTTAAACATAATAAATAATACTTTATATGTATATAAACGCCGAGAGCCCGGTATCTATGTCAATATTAATCATTAAAATATATTATGGTGACAATTAATTACCTACCAAGTATAAAATTGCTTTCTGATATTTTATTACAAAAATGTTGCAAAACTAAAAAATAATATAATTTTAATATTATAAAATAATAAAATATAAATATATAAAATTAAATAATAGCTATCGTCAATTATTCATTATCATTAGCGATTGATAACATTTCTAAAAATTACATAGGTGTACGTATATCGATAGTTGTTTGAAATAACGACTGGTTTTAAAAGGTGTTATTATAATTACGACTACGATATAAAAAATAACGATCTGATCAATCATTATATTTCACAAATTATTGTCAATACTACAAAAGATTGTTATTTATAAAAATTCTCAAAATAATGGTCGTTATTTTATTATAACTATTCTCAATACTTAGCCCTCTGAATTGGGAGGTATTAAATTCAATACATTATTGCTAAAACAGTCACATAATATGTGATGGACACGAATAGTAAAAACAGTAATAGATTTATTGTACCACTTAATCATTTTTTTATATTTTTAATATAAGAGCCCGTTACGGGCTTGTCGAAGAAAAATTATAACAGAACAATGAACTAGGAATTTAATTTAATTTGCTAGTTTTAGCATTTTATATAACTTTGAGTATTTTTACGTTTTCTAGAAAAAATATATAAATATTTTTCAGTTTAATAAAAAACATAAAATTGCAATAATAAATATAAAATAATTTTAGCAAAAAAAAAAAAAAAAAAATGTCATCAACATTTTTCCGACTAAATTCCAAAAAATTTCTAATTTACCGACCAAATTCCGAAATACTCCTATAAAATATCGTAAATAGTAAAAACAAAAAAGGATATCAACCTTTTTGTTCGACTTCTTTTTTGCTAACTAGTTTCCAGGGGTGTAACAACATCCCCCCCCCTAAGATCGTCCACGTGTACCTACTTTGTATAAAAACATATTTATTTAAGATTTACTTTTCTATACTTGCAGTACGATGAAATATACAATACACTCACAATGTTATTAATGGCAGGCGACACGTGGCAAAAGCGTACATATTATCACATCCAAAAGATAATAATTATCCATGTTGATAGATCAATAGACCATTGATGGATGGAAATAATCGAATAAACAACACATTATACTGTGTTCCGGATACGTAATATTAGTAAATGATAAATAAAAATACTAACTATAAAAATATAAATTAGCGTTATTGATAGTACCTAATATTTATATTTGCATAGCGTACGTTCGAAAACTACGTGGGTACTGAAAATTACGTATGAAACGATTGATTTTATTTATATTTAAATGTTATATAGAACACAATTGAGTGATTATTATGGCCAGTTTTTTTTTTTCGAAACGACTCGGGGGGGATACGATAAATCGTGAATCAATAAAGTTGGAATCGAAATTATTCTGAAAAAATAATTTTAAAACTGAAAACATATGAAAAATTGTAGAAGCACAGATATACCTTATAACTCCCATTCAATACATTTGAATCAGGGACAAGAATGAAGGTGGAAGAGGAGCTATTGTTTGTTTATGTTTTTATTTATCATTAACCACTTTATTTTTTTAGTTTTTGCTTATTTATTAACTTTTTGGAGGGTGTTTATCCACCCCCTATGAATATTTCTTAGGATCCACCCTGACTTAAATCCATGAGGCCTATTACGCCGAGATTATACAGATTACCAGATTATCCTGAATACTCATTTCCCGATAATATATTGGTTCCGAAAATGAAAATTTCTGATTTATTAATAAAATAAAACCCAAATTCATAATATTTACTTTTTATTGTAAGCAAATAGGTATTTAAGTAACTAAGTTACCATCGTCAGTGAAAAACACAGACTGTGTTTGACGTGTCTGTGCTATGCACTGAAGATGGCAACTATTATAGTTACAAAAATACATATTTGCTTGCCAAAAAAAGTATATTTTGTGGATTTGGTTTTTATTTTATTTATATACATTTTCAACAAATTATAAATATTATAGTTTCCAACTAATATCCAATCAAGGTTAATCGATTTGATACGGTGCGGCCTCAATTAGATACACCGTAGCTTTGAGACAATTCACTTGGTAATAAATTAAATAACCGTCTGTTTATTAAATATACAAGTAGGTATTAATTAACATACAATGATATAAAGCCGGTAGGATAATCGTCGGGGTTTTAGTCTAGTTTTTGCTGTTGGTGGTTGCGTATGGATCGTCGTCGTCGGTTGCTGCCGCGGTGATTGTCGTGTCCATGACAAAATAAATGGGTATCATCACAGGTTTTTGATACGCACAACCCGCTAAAATATTTCCTCACTGCACCTGTGTTGTAGTTCACCACTTCTTATTGGCCAATATTATCTTATGTATATTTGCCTGTATTTACTTGTTAATTATTTAATAGTGCACATATAATTTCAATAAATTATATTTGATATTATTTATTACGATTTAAGTTATTATAATCTATGTTCAATTGTTTGTTTACTTAATCACTAGTAGTGATGCACAAAACAAGACCAAGACCAAGACCATGGCAGTCTTGGTCTTGGTCTTGGTCTTATCTACTCAGTCTTGGTCTTGGTCTTGGTCGTGTTAACTCAATCTTGATCTTGGTCTTGGTCTTGTTGACTCAGTAGAAGTCAGTCTTGGTCTTGGTCTTGTTGAATGAATCTAGGTCTTGGTCTTGGTCTTGGTCTTGCAAAATTCTTGCAGCCTTGATTTTTTTTTTTTTTACCAAAGTTATA
>JAIPRL010011776.1:0-12995 GCA_025469235.1 Pemphigus obesinymphae
TTAATTTAGCCAACAAAAATAAATTATTGCTGTGCTTAACTCCAAAATAGTACGAGATAAAACCAATATGAAACGAGAACTATATACGGGACCGCCTGTCATGCTTAATACCAAAAAAAAATATGGCGTTTGATTTGACTATCTCCTACCTAAACGATATACCTCCTGTGATATAGGAAGAACAGAAAACTAGTAACGTTTCAATTAATACTGTCTATCAACTTAACATCTTCAATGTGGCGGATTCATTCGAATTCTACCAAATACTGTCATGACTTTCAACCAAGTCTGTTATTTTTAATTGTGTCAGGTATTTCTTGTTTTAATTTAATTTATGGTGTTATAACTGAGACATGGCTTCACAATTATTTTTTTTCTGTTAAGCTTGAGCTCATTAACTATAAAATCTACCTATTATTACACTCAGGTATAATGGTGGTGACTCTTCTTATTTCCACTAATTTTCTTAATTTAATATAACTTTTTTTTCAGTTTAAGGACGATTCTGGTTTAATTTATTCCTTGTCCAATAATATACGTCTTTATTGTGTTGCTGAACTTTTTGCCGTATACGAATTTTTTAGTGTAACAATATCTTTATAATTTTGTTTCCCTGCTCTCCCGACGTTTTATCAAATTTAATTATGCAATTTATGGATAAAATGTCATGCCTACGATCAATTCGGTCTTTGATCATAGCTTCCGATTATCTATTTATTTATATCCTCAAATAAATATTGAAGATGTTTGTTGTAGGGCACCTAAACTTTTTGTCTTTATCCAGTGAATTACGCGAGATTTTAAGTTTTCTGTACTTTGTCCATCTCATACTAAAATATGGCTCTATTCTTTGGAATCTGCATACCTCTGGGGATTTGATCATGAATGAACTGATTAGTAGTAAGGTGTTGTGCTTTCTGCAACCTAAAGTAGGGAAAACAAAAAGGTTAAGGGGATATTTCTAGATATTTTTTTCCAGATATTTAACTTTTTTTCATTTCTTTCCTATTTGCACATTTTTACATTTTACGTATATAATCCCGCTTAGATCCCCCGGTTTTATGGCTTCTTTCGTTTTGAATTCAACCCTGTAACTAATATGCCGGGGAAAACAAATAGTACAAGGGATGCTTCTCTACATCGATTTAGCTGTAATTATGTACAGGAGAAAATAATGCCTTGTCACGCACATGTTTATGTCCATTCAGATAGGGAAAATCATAGAAAGCTACCTCAGTTACGCACATTCTAATGTTCCCCCAAAATAAAGGGATAAATGTATAAACGAATAAATATCTCTAGTCACTAGTGTTAAAATCGTACAGATAAACATAAAATATTTTAGTTTTATAATATTTACTAGTTTATCAGGCTACACAAATAACAAGAGGTTATGTCTACATATTTTTTCAGATATTTGGCTTTTATTCCATTAGGGGAAATTAACATAAAAAAGTCACGAACAATATAGTGCTACAGTAGGATCACGCATCCAAACGAATGTAGAAAAACCATATTACACGTATTATTATGTTCCTGCAACTTCCTATAGCCAAATAATTGTAGAAAATATGTATTTTCCCCCTGTATATCCTATGTTTTACTCTTTTGAGAACAGAAAATACTCTTTCTCCACTTGTATTAGAACATGGCATGCCCATAAATATGTTTAAGGTAATTTCTACATTAGGGAAGGTTGTGTTTAGTGCTGGATTATTTAATTATTTTAACATTCCTTGCATGTTTTTCTTATATTTTGGAAAGTTTGAAAAATGTTTTTTGAATTAAATAATTTCTTCAACAAATTCTTTTTCCAAAACTTTCGAATATACATTTACCAGTTCTAATGCTTTTTCCCGTAGTTCATTTGACTTCATTGTTTCTATATCAATAAAAAAATCCAAACTTTTTTAATAGATCTGAATATGCTAATTTTCTTTTATTTAGTTGCACAATTAATGCACCTATAATAGAAATCAATGTTTCATTTTTTAATTGGTCAATGTTAGAAAAAACCACTTCATTACTAGTGTTTTTGTCATAAAATGTTTTCCTCTGTTTTATTCGAGTCAGAAAAAAATGTGTTAATACCACTCATTTATTGTTCTTCTTTAAAAATTATTTCAAAGTTATTTCATTGTTCATGAACATAATATAATAATGAATCATACAAAGAAACAACACTTGACAAAACAATATAATTAATTCAAGACTTCTTGAAGTTTTGTCGAATCTTTCTAAATCGGGTGCCCAAACTGTTAAAAGGAAGACAAATTCCAGTTTCTTGATTTTTTTTATATACTGATTTTGCTTCATGTTTAGTAGAATTTTGTAACTGAGTGTCAGAAAATAGAAACCTTAAAGCAGAAAGAATACCAACATAACCAATGTTCACTAATTTACAGACTGAATACCGTGATGACCAACGAGTTACACATACATTTTTTAAAGTGTAGCATTTATCTAATTCTTTTGATGAAATATTCCATCTTGATGTAGAAGCAGCAAAAAAAGCATATAATTTTTGAGCAGTCATAAAGAACTTATTTCCTAAACTAGTAAGCTCAGCAACGTATGTACGAAGCAAGTTTAAAGAATCTGCAGAACATGGTATAAATTCTGCTGTTTTAGATTTTATTTTTATTCTTGCTTGTCAACCATTGTAGGTACATGACATATTATTTACATTATCAAATGATTGATCTCTGCAATTTTTTATATCCATGTCTAAATTTTCAAACATATTTAATATTACTAATTCTATTTCTTGTCCTTTATGACCGACTGATGAAAGAAATCCTATAAATCATTCTACGGGAGATCCGTCAATGCTAATGTATCTAATTATGACAGTTAATTGATCATGTTTAGTGGAATCAGGTGTTGAATCTATTATGATTGATAAATACTTGGCTATTTTTAGTTCATGAATAATAGTTTTCAATACCGTTTTTTCCATTTAGCTTATAAAATCATCAGATAAATATGATATATTTCCACGGTCTTTATTTGAGTATTTATCAATGTGATCAGCTAGAAATGGATCAAACTTTAAAAACAGCTCAAGACAACCTAGATAATTTCCATTATGTTTGAAACCATTTGTCCCATCATCTCAACTGAATGTCAGATCTCGAATGGCTAAATAAGAAATTGTTTCAATGAGCCGATGAAGTAATTTTACCCAATACTCTTTTTCTTTTTAATTTCTGTTTTTAAAGAATCGTTAATGCATATATTGTTATCAGTTTGTCTGGAATGCCACTTACGAACTAATTCTATATGTCTAATAATTATTTCATGATAACCTACATCGGCCAAACAACTTTTCCAATAGAAGTATCCAATTGTAGGACGACTAAACTTTGTTGTTTTTCTTGTGCAAAAATAAGACAATATAGAAACAAAACAGAGAATTTTGAGATTCAGAATATAAAAGCCAGTCGCCATGTTTAAATTGACCGTTAAGTAGCTTTCTAGAAAAGGCATCTCGTGGTAATTTTCTGTTATATTTACCGATTTTTCGAAAAGTTTTATCAAACTGTATACTTAGAAAATTTGTTGTCACCTGGTTTTCCAAAAAATATGATAATGATGATTCGTTAAAAACCAATGTAGCTGGATCATTGCTAAACAAATTATTGTATTAAGATTATATTTGGGATTTTTTCCTTATCACATTCACTCTGAAATTAAAAACACATTTATGTTTATTTTAAAATATAATACTTGGATTCATCAATTATTAGCCATTAAGTATTAGTGCACGTTATTGGATGTCAGTGCGGTGTAAATACCGCAACACGACTATCATTGATTTTCATTTTTTTTATCAACTTAATGGAGACACTAATGTTTTAATAAATTTATTTAGTTAATTTAAGTATTTGAAAATGTCAATTTAAATAGCGGTCTTAACACTGCAGAGCTACCACTAACAATATTCTCGAAGGCGCAAAATCCTCTAGGAAATAATGATAATTTTTTTTTTACTTACATATTTCTCTTGTTAACATTAATATTCTCAGATGGTTTTTTTTTATTTATTATGTCATTAGCATCATTTTCACAATCATCTTTTACTAGTTCTACTGCAGATTTGGATACATTTAAAATATTATTTTTGACCTAAATAAATACAAACAAAAAGTAAAAATTATAAATAAATACCTAGGTATTAAAACTAATTAATTTTTTTCTATATAACAATCATTTTTTTTTATTTATATATTTCCTACATATTTTAGTTTACAAATGATTAGATAAACTATTATGAATGTATATGTATATTGTATATAATAATGAAATTGATTATTAAATATGTTTGTGTATATTATAATACACTGATACATAAATAACTAATAAATTTACTAATCATAAAATATTAATAGTTAATAATAGTAATGACTAAGGGGTGAGAACTTGAAAATAAAAAATACACAATAAATAAATATGCTCTACATAAAAATGTATGATAATAAATGATATTATTGAAAAAATTCAAAAAAAAATGATATTTTACAAGGTTAATTTAAATTATAAAATTCGTTTTTTTAAATTATTTTCGAGTTTAATGTAGTTTTTTATGCTGAAAACAATGGTGCAAACATAATTTGGCGATCGGACTTTGTTTAGAAGTTATAGCATAAAAATTTTTTTTTCGTTCGATATACATTTATTATTTTATATTCTCTACCGAACAAAAAAATTGTACGCCTACATTTTTTTAAAATAGGTATCTGTTCTTATTTTCCAAAATAATTTGACGCCGACTTTACTGTATCTATCGAAAAATTGTAAAATATGTTCTTGATTTTTCTAATATATTCAAATATACATTTAAATTCAATATTAACGAAATATGCAAAATTAAATTTCAAGTATAACATACTATTATTGCGAAACGTATTTATAGATCACTTTCTAGATAAATATGATAAAACTAGAAGTTCTCCTCCTTTGTAATGCCAAATGAATAGTAGAAAATTTAAATACGTACCGTAGTTACAGGTAGTGGAGTAAAATACGATTGTATACATGGTGTTTTTTTCCTCAACTCTTCTTATATTGCATATTTTTTCTGTGCAAGTATTTTGTACTGTGTGCCACTCTTTCTTTTTCGGAAAAAAATTTTAATTTAAATTGTAAAAAACCACGTTATTTAAATTATGTATATGTGACACGCACTCTCATGATAGAAAATAAAGACACTTTTTGCAAAGAATTACATAGATTTATAAATGGGAGCAATAAAAATATCTACCTATAATACGGAATACCTAATTTATGTTTGTGCCTTCGTTGAGAACTAAAAGTACATTTCTTATCGCTCGTTTTGAGTATGTGACGGAACATATTGTAACACAGTGTTTTAACGTAGAATGCTGTAATGTGTTCCTTTAGGTAATCGGAACTGAGAGGAACGTAACACGCATAAACCGCACATTATACGTTAAAACACACTATTATAAAGGACCATTAATAGGCAACATAAAGAGCAAACGACGGCCTTGATGGATAGGCAACATGTAACACATGACCGGGATCGCCGACAAGCAGCAACCACCGAGCTCCGGCTCGCGCAACGGCCACGCTCAGGCAGCCGACGCACACCGAGACGCTCGACGATGGTCAACCAATGAAAACGGCGAAAAATACAAATACCTACGCTGACCGAACCAAGGGGCGGATCAGGATGAGTGGGAAATCAATGAATGTGGGAGACCACCAGCTTTCCAGAGATACCCCACATGAAGAGGAAAACACAATACAGACGGAAGGATAGGAGAAATGTATCAGGGACCAATCAGCGCCCAGTTGACATCACTCCCACTGGTATATACCCGACATGTATATATACATATATACTTACATATGTCCACAGTATATATACCTTACACATTTCACCTAACCTCACTGTTAGTTAGACATAAAAATTGTGTGCTCGTCCTCCCATCAGGAAAAACACGCGAACATCATGGGTAGAGGCGTAAAACACCGTTCTCCCCCAAAACCAACGGTTCCCACTGCTCATTCATCGGTAGTCCCCCATTGGTTAAAACCAAAATACTCATGGCTCCCGAGTCCATCGGAACAAAAACTTCGTCTTCTTCGGCCAAAGTCTTCGGACAACACTTCTTCCTCTTTGGCTTCTCTCCAATCAACATCCCCCACAAACTCAATAAACATGGTTGCATATCGGATTTCCCTGATATTTATTACAACTTCCGACTGGAGCAAATACAAAGTCGCCAATAAACTAATGACCACCTTAACTAAATATTAAGTTCAGGCCAAATCCCACAACGGCAACTCTCTGAAACTTATTTGCGTCGACGTTGAAATCTTCCGTATCGTTCAACGATATTTTACCGTTTCCAACGCTGAATTCCACACCCTTCCACTACCCTACGAACGCATCATAAAGGTAATCATTAAAAATCTCCCTATTGACATCTCCAAATCGAAAATTGCCGAAGAACATTCGGACATGGGCTATGAAGTAAAAGCATACGCCAGTTCCAAAACTCCGTCCGGAAATTCCCGATTTATCTGGTTATTCTTCCAATAAATCATAAGAACAAAAATATTTTCCAAGAATCTACTTTGTTCTATATATCCATTAAAGTTGAGTCCAACAAGTCCAACAGACCTGCTCAATGTTATGCCGGTCAAACCCGGGAAGTTGACCCCAAGGGCGCCAACTTTGGCGGTTCCACACCGCCAACTTCACCCAATGCCCGACCCTCCTTGAGGAAAAAGAAACCCCGTCGCCCAAAATGTCCAAACACTTCAAATCCCCTCCCCCTAAATCTGACTTCTCATTAATACCACCAATCTCTCTCCCGGCCACAAACCATCAACCTCCCCTCGTTCCTTCCACTTCTTCCATCACTTACGCCTCCAAAGCCTCCTCCGTCTCCCCTCCAACCTTAAAATCAACACTGCTGAGATCATTTCCCAGCTCACTAACCTCATTTCCAACATCTCCAACGGAAAAACCAAGGTGAAGAATGCGGTAGTTGCTCTCCTTACCATCCTCCCCTTAATTCACAACACCAGAATTCTCTTTTGAAACGCTCAAGGCGTCTCTCGGAAACACCTTGAACTATTACAATTCGTCTAAGACCATAACGTAGACATTTTCCTATTTAACGAAACCCACCTATCAAACGGCCGAGGATTCAAACTCCCAAATTTCTATTCTTACTAAACTAATACGCCACGCTTAATTGGCAATCCCTCTCAGCAGGCACAGGTATTCTCGTTAACAGACGACTAATCCATCACCACGTCAAAATCGCAACAACTTTGTTTACCAATACTTCTATTCACATTCGACTAGGAAATTCAGAAATGAGATTCGTAGCCGTCTATAAAAGTCCCAAAACATCCCTTTTTAAATTCGACCTCGATGCTCTTCACTCTTCCGACATCGACCTAGTCATAGGAGGTGATCTAAACTCTAAAAACCCTTTATGGAACAGTCTGTCGTTAAACCCCTCTGGTCGCATCCTTCAAAACTACCTAGATACTACCTAGAAGACTGGATACTTCAATCGCCGCTCCATTTTCCCCCACCCACTACCCGAACAAACCAAATCATCGCCTGACATTCTCAACATCGCCTTACTCAAAACCGGGCCACTAAATTTCCAAATAACCAACTTTCCAGCCGATCTCTATTCCGACCACTCTATCATCTTATTCTATCTCAACCATAACGCATCCCACATTGCCCCCCCTCCACCAAAAACCTTCTCACATCATCGATTGGGCAAAATTTTAAATTCCACCCATCTCTCTTCACCAAATACCTCCTCAATTCATTGATTCTGAAATGTCAAAACCCACCGAACCCATATCCGGCGTTATTTCTGACTGCACCTTCGTCTTCACTAATCAAAACTACAAACAAGATCTCCCCCAAAACATCCTCCGCGAAATTTCCCGTAAAAGGCGCCTTCGTTCTAAATGGAAAAGAACCCGCGACCTCATCCTAAAGACCCGTCTTAACGCAAAAACTCTTCTCGTCCGTAATCTTCTCTCCTCCCATCGAGAAAATGAATGGTTAAACCTCCTTGGTTCCCCCAATTCTGACGCCAACGGCCATTCTACCTTCTACTAGATCAATAGAGGCTTCCTCCGCAAACCCCCTCCCGTAAACCCTCTCAAATCCAACGACGTCTCCCTTATCTACTATGGAATTGGTAAAGCCGAACGATTCGCCGATACCAAGCAAGATCATTTCACTGCTCCTAATTATTCCCTCCCCTATGACCCCGTCAATTGCTCCACAATGACAACTCCTCCTCCACCCATCAGAGAAACATTTTCTTCTATCCCGGCGAAGTCCAGGACCCTATTCGGAAACTGCAAAAACGTAACGCCCCCGGCACCGACCTTATCTCAAATTCCGGCCTGAAGTATCTCAACAAGCCCTTAATCCTCCATATCTGCCGCATTTTTAACGATTGTGCCCGCCTCGAATACTTCCCAGTTTCCTAGAAACAAGCCACCGTTGTCATGATTCCCAAACCAGGCAAAGACACTAAATCTCCCTTTAACCATCGTCCGATCTCCCTCCCCAATACTCTCAGCAAGGTCTTCGAACGCCTCCTCCTCACTAGACTGCAAACCTATTCCTCCTCTCTCATCCGCCTCGATCAATTCGGCTTCAGGCACCACCACAGCACCACCCTCCAACTAGTAAATATTCTAGACGACATAATTTCGGCCATAAATCTTAGTACGAAATTGCAACAGTCCTCCTCGACGTCCAAAAAACCTTTGACAAAGTCTGGCATCTCGTCGTCATCTTCAAACTTATTTCTATAGAATGCCCTACCCAACTTGTCAACATTATCAAATAATTCCATCAGAACAGAAAATTTTCCATTAAAGTAGACAACAAATTCTCCTCTCACAGGAACATCTTCGCGGGGGTCCCCCATCCCACATCCCCGTCCCCGTTCCTCTTCCTACACATCGCGTCTATATCATTCCGCCTCAGCCTCCTCGACGGCTACAAAAGAAACTGTCCCCTCACAACTTCTGAAATAAACTCAAACCATCCAAACCCACCACTCTACTACCTCACAACTCTTGATACATCCAACCCTCTGGTAGAAGCACAAACTTGAGACAGAGTACCTCCCCCCTCACAAAGCAAGTCATGTCCAAACACTCACTTTTTCTCAAACCTTCAAACCATCCACTCTACATAACTAGACACCGAAGGATCGAAGTCACAGAAGACAACCAGCGACGAGCTATCGAGAAGCTCCACCGAACGACTCGAAGACGACGGCCGGACTCTAATTCGTGTGCCGACGGTCGACGACTACCAGCGACCAAGACAACCACCGACGCCGGCCGGGCATTAGTTCGTGAGCCAACATTCGAAGAACATCAGTGACGAAGACCTACCGGCAGCCAACGTCCCGTGAAAAGGCAGAGCGACACGGATTTCCCTTGACAACGCCGGTCGGACGAAAGACCGCGAGCCGACCAATACCAAGGGAGAACTTCGTGCCGTTACCTATCTACATTCACCGACAGCCACCGCCCGGGAACGACCGCGGACCGGATCCACACACACGTCCTTTTCAGGACTCCCCCAACGGCCCCCCCCCAGTGCGCATATATTGCTATCGCACCCAGTGACATGCTCTTGCGACAACGGCACTGTATTCAGCAAGCAGTCATGAGGTAGTGTATGCCCATCCCTATATTACTCACCCCGGTAGGAAGATATACCCATTTATTGTAAAACATTAGGGCCGCACTATATTGCGTTTGGCTGAGCCGGGACTCGAGCCTGTACGGTTCCAACACCGAAAACCTGAGTCTTGCTGTCCACCTACTTTGTATAAATAATATTTAAATAGAAATAAACGATCATCGTGATTACCTAAGAATCCGAGTCTTCGCTTCTTACAACTACGAGCGGTGCCTGACCTAACCGGCGCGCCGTCTCAAGTATTCAGCATTACTTTTATGCTTATAGTACCTATAACACAAAAATATAATGAACAAAGTACAAACAAGGCTGTATACAAATATTATACGGGTATAAATCCAATAATTGAAACTCGAACGAAAAATATAATACAGGTAGTAGGTATACTTTTTATAATATAGGTATCTATAATTGTTTAGTATTTTAATAGACTGTATAGAATTAGGTGGATTTAGAATGTAGGTACGTAATAAGAATAATATAATACATTCATATTGCCGTATGGACGGGCTACTATTGAATTAATATAAAATAATTGGGACACAAGGTGTGCTAGCCAGCAAGCGGGACAATGTAAGTAAAATACACAAATAGTACAATGAATAGAATTAATGAAGGCTGTTATATGACCGTAATATTGGTGACGATGCCAATGGATGGTGTTGAAGGTGATGGACGACGGTGATGACAAGGACTGTGGCGATGGTGATGGTGGTGACGGTGACGGTGGTGACGATAACAATTGTGCTGGTAATAGTGACACAAAAACCAAACGCACAAAACAACGAGATAAAATACACCGAAAAGTACGATGCGTTCGAGATTGTCTTGACTACGAACGAAAACTGCTAGTGTGTTTATAAAGGGGCCAGATAGACGGTCGTAGTGATCACCACGATGGTGATAATTCGCGGTCACGTCAGTGATTACCAAACAATAATGATAAATTGATAATTATTATAAAATATGTATATTAAAGAATACCTACATATTTTAAAACTTATTTATAATTTACCTAATTATTAATGATTGAATTATGGGTAAACATGAAAAGCATTACAGAGTACACCATTTAATATTTATTTTTACCGCCCCCTGAATTTATACCTCCTTTCCCTCCCCAAGCAATTGCCCCATCCCCCCCTTAGCACGGCTCTGACTGTAGTTCTACTTTTTAAATAAAAAATGTTATGATAAATTTAAGTCATTGCTATCGATCAGCTATATAAGTCAAACTAAATAAACGAATAATTGAATTACATATTAACTAGATCGAGCTAAATATTCTAAATAACTAATAATTTACTTATTTGTATATAATTTATACAGACGGCTCTAATAACCACTTATATTATCTTCTACATTTTATTTATTTATTGTTTTTCTAATCGTCTCGAATAGACAAACATAATTGAAAATCACAATTTTGTTATATTTGTGTGTACGTGTATTTTGTTTATTTAGGATAGGTACGTAGCGGCTGGCCAGTCTGCGTGCATTGTAATAGTGTGTGAGTACCTATCTAATTATTATTATTATTATTATTTATACTAAATTTCTGTGTTGTTGTGAATTTTTATATTTGTTTATCATTAAATTATTATTATTATTATTATTTACTTGTACTAGCAATACAGCAATAGCAATTACCAATCTGAGTTACCATTTTTACTAGTTTTTAAGTTTACCTCGTCCCATATTTTTCAAGTATATCTACACACCCACACATATACACACTGTACATACTTTTCCATCTACATAGACCCTAGTTTACCTCGACGATCCCGGTTAGGAACTCTAGTGTTCTATTCACATATATACACACTGTGTGGCCGACCAAGTTGGTTTAAATAACGTGTTAAGTGGCGCGTGCGAAGTAGATATGTAACCAGGCGCGCGTAATAATATTTTACGCTCGCTTTTAAAAATAATATTTTTAAAACACAGAAATTGATGAACAAAAAACATTTTTATTAGAATTACAGAAAATACATCAAGATAAATTTACAGATGTTTTAATTAAAAGTTTATTTTAAATTAATAACTAGACACGTACGCTATCAGGTAATTACGAACACTGTCTTGACGGTTTCTTAATTTCTCGTCTATCTTCGTTTACTTTGTTTAATTTATCGTTCTACTCAATTAAACGCATTGTATATAAATTCTATAATTATTTCAGTATATAATCAGTTATATAGTATGCGTCCTACCTATAAGTCAAAGACTAATAAGACTGGTAAAGGTTTATTAAACACCGTTATAAAGAAACTACCGTTTGAAGCTCATGTACTAGGCTATCAATTTTGAGCACCGGGTACAAAATTAGAAAAAGGATTAACTCGCGGAGAAAAAGTAATTAATCCATTGAACTCCGCATGTCCAGAACGTGATATTACATATTCATTGACTAGTGACTGGAAATCTAGACATAAAGCCTATAAAATATTGGAAAATTGTGCTTGGGAAAGAGTATTTTCAGGGAAACATTTAAAAGAAAAAGCAGTAGCCTACGCGGTGATGAATACTATGAAGACTAAACAAAAAATGGGTATGGGTTTTAAAAAAGTAGTGGAAAAAAGAAAAATAGCTAAACGAAAATCGAAAAAATATTTTAAAAGAATACGTTTATATCCGAACCAGTCAAGAGGTGTTATACCACTTATGCCAATGCTTGCTGGGTTATTAGCTTTAGGTGCCTCATTTGCATATAATACAATAAAAAATTCAAGAAGAAAAGGTAATGGTTTCTATCTAAATACACCTCTTGGAAAATGTTTATACTTAAATGGGAATAGTTTTACAGTGAAAGATAAAAAGCTATTAAGAAAGAAAACAATTCAAACGCTAACCCAATAGAGCTCTCACAACTCAAGACATTATATATTACACTACAAAGTTAAAAATTAATCCTTTCCGTGGAGTGTTTTCACGTGGAAATTAACCAAAAAAAGGCCGTATGATGTGGAATGTGCAATAGTAAACTTGGATACATTTTTAGATATTGGGAATCATTGAGTAGCGTATCACAAATACAAAGATACGGTTATATACTTTGAGAGCTTTGGTGATTTTGCACCTCTGATTGAAGTTCAAAAATATTTAAAAGTGTGTAATATTATATATAACTAGCTTAAGTGCAACACCTGTGGGGTGCAACTCCTTGTAAGTGCAACTCCTTTTATATGAGACTATTTGTAAGTTCAACACCTTTTGAGTGAGGAATCTTAAGTTTGAAACTCCGATTGAGGGT
>JAIPRL010011777.1:0-12995 GCA_025469235.1 Pemphigus obesinymphae
ACAAATACATACATACATACATACATGCATACATACATACATACATACATACATACATACATACATACACACATACATACACACATACATACATACATACATACATACATACATACATATACATACAAGTTTTTTTCCAAGTGGGTTTTATATTAATTATTATACTGATAAGAATCTTATTTATCGAATCCAATAATACAATATAATAAATATATATACCTACATACATACATATAGGTACTATACATAACTATATCTACAGGCTTCAACTACCTACTATGACTTACATACTTAAACGGTGTATAGGTATTGACATTTTAGATTATATATCTTAAATTTAAACCCCACTTTATTTAGGATCAAGAATGGACTCTGGTCACTACACTGAATTCCTAAAGCTAAGTTATTCTAAACGGGTTTGTATTAATGACACAATACCTAAATAATGAACGAATAATGGGAAAAATGTCCATGTTATACCTTATAGTTCTAAAAAGAGTGTAATGTTATACATATAAAATATATGTAGGTACCTATATATACTTTCAAAAGATCCAAATAAAGTTGATAATAAATGAGGTTTGGGTATTTTCTTTACATCGCCTACAGACATTGAGACCACCATAACTGGTTAGGTATAGGTACAACCAATATTTAAGATGAGGTTTTCCAAGTTTCTGAATATTAGAAGAGATTAAAAAATGAATATGCTGACCAACAAGATGAGAATTAACAAAATTATCATATTTTTTTTTAATCAATTTGTATATAACCAGTTGCAGTGGTATCATTTCAGTTTTTGAAAGGGAGGAGCAAAAGTTTTGACCAGCCTAAATACCTAAAAAAAACCACTGGCTACCTACGCTCACCAATTTTTTCTTGCGTACATTTCATTTCAATAAAATTACCATTAATGGCGGTTTTACGGGGAAGGGGATAGATGGATGCCCCCTGACCTTTTTATTTAAAAATCTTTATTGGTTGCATTTTTTTTATATATATGATTATAATCTATAATAAATTATTCAATATACCTAAACAATTATGATTCCAATGTTTTGTCTAAACCACTGACATTGAGGTAAATAACAAATAATTGTTGTTAAAAATAGTCTGTTTAATTTTTTAATATCCAAAGAAATTAAAAATTTTGATACATTGATGATACAAAAATCGTATTTTTTTCATTCAATCATTCATAATTTTTTGGTAATTTTTCCTTGTGCATTAAAAACCTATTGGAAAAAATCAAAAAATTACCTCTTTAAAGTACCAACTAAATGCAATTTTCTACTGGAAACAGAGTAAGTTTCTCTTTCTGGTAGAAAATTTGTTAACAGAGAAAAAGAAAACAAATAAACATTGTAAAACCACTATATATATGCTCCTTCCCTACGCTTAGAATCTAAAATACATTTTTCCTATCGATTTTTTAAATTTAGTTAAATTAATACACGACTAACGTTATATTATATTTTTCGGGTCTTAAAATCTTATTTTACCAATTATTTAGACTTAAATACCCCAAAATTGATAATTTTGTTAACAAAATTTAAATAACTAAAAAAAATCGTGACTAAAGATTTTCGAGATTTTTAAAATTTAATTAGAATAACGATACGTATATTTAACGTTGAATAAAATTTTCAAATCTTAAAACCTAAAGTTACCTCTTATTTAGGACTTAGAAACTTCAAAATCTAAAATGTCTATAAATAGCCGAAAATTGCAAAAAAAAAAAGAAATTGAAAAAAATTAACAACGTAAATATATTATCTACTAAATTAAATATTTGATGTAAATTTCAAGATTTCAGTCATTATTTTTGAAATTACGAAGAAATGAAAAATATCGATTTGACAAAATCGTATTTTTACCGTTTTTTCATTATTTTTTTGGTATAGTTTTTCCTTATGCATTAAAAAAAATATTGAGAAAATCGAAAAATGACCATTATTATTATAAAGTACCAACTAGATACAATTTGCTACTGGAAACAGGGTAAGCTTTTAAAGATCGGAGCACTCCTGGTAGAAAATTTGTTAACAGAGAAAAAAAATTAACATCATTGTAAAACATATTACGCTCAGAATATAAAATAATGGCCAAAAAACAAAGGGGATTTAAAGTGTCGTAAACTTATATTTAGAAACCTAGAAGTAAAGTGTATGCATGAAATATAAATGAAAAGACATTTTTTGCTGCCCCCCCCCCCTTCAGCGTTTATTAAGGATCACCACATGATTACTATCTTACATAATTTTATATTTATTGTCATAGGCACAAATGGCCCCAGGGAGAATATTGATAAAAAAAACAAGGCAACAAGAGACTAAATAAATATGGTAGGTACGTCCTACCTATAGTTGGTAATGGTCCTATTATTATGGAAAAAAAGTAGGTACATATTATGTACAATTTGGGGGAAAAAAAATTTGGAGTTTAAACGGTGAGGAAAGTGTTTAAAGTTTTAACACTGAAACACAAATTGAAAAACTTGGCACGTGCATTTGTTATTATATAGTTATATATATATATATATCAATATATATATCACTTATGAAATTATATGCCAACTTCTTATCATAGATAGAACGCGATCTAAATATGCAACACGGTTAGATGTTTAAATCTGCAGGTTGGCAAAAATATCAATATTTCAACATGGATAATATCGATTATCAATAAAAAAAAATGTATAGATAACTATAATCTATAGACAAATGTACCTCAATATTGTGTTTGGTCGCCGACCGGACGTGTTTGCTAGCTACTCGACGAATTAGGTACCTATTAGGTAGTTATTTTTAGTAAAAATACGAGGAACGGTGGGTGTTTCAGTTTCCAAGCACCCCCCCCCCACCTAAATCTGCCGCTGGATATACGGAAATTAAATATATATGAAATATGTGTGTGTGTGTGTACATATGCGTATATCCTATGTATAATAATGTATCTATTAAAATAGGAGCGTTTAAACCCAAACCAGCATCTTTGATTTATACGAACGATAACCGTGATATTATATGTGAGAACAGATATTACTATTATATGATATGCTGTTAATAGCATTTTTTTTTTTTTTTCTAAAAAGGTCGTGGAGAAACATAGCTGTGATGATAGGCCCGCTCTTATTTTCTCACTACCTATACTATGTCGCTTCAATCGAAAATGTCCCCCGATTTGCTGTGACACACCACGTCGAGTAAGGTATATATATAGTAGATACAGTTGCTATTATAACAGATGAAAAAATATCGTGTTCAAACATGCGCATAAATCAACGGTGCTGGTCTCTGCAGTTCAGACAATTTTTTTAAAATATACCTATGCACATAGTGGGTTTGGTTACCTAATGCTATACACAGTATTAACATAGGCACGAGACTCGGTTTAATGATCTCAATCGAGAGAGATAGCTGTATACGATGATACGATGATAAGAAACACGGTAAATCCATTTCGAAAACTTTCTTTTCGTTTTCAATATCTGGTATTTCGAGTTCGTACCTAATTAGAATGTGATTTGTTCGATTAGGTACCTATATAGAAAACTACGCATTAACATAAAATCGGTCCATTCGCATGTATGAACCTATCTATAGGTACTGCCTGGATTTTTTTCACTTATTCATTTATTTTACGGTTAAATTATATTATTTTATATTAAAATAATTATTGTATTATTGTAATCCTATTGTAATGTATTTAATAACAATATAGGTATTATGGTATTCACGCGATTTTTTTGAACCTTTTGAGAAATGTATACCTTTATATAGCCATATAGGTAATACAGGTATTTCACAAGTGGACATTCATTTGTAAAAAAAATCAAAATATGCATTTAAAAATTTTAATTATCAAAACTGTAGGAAAATGTAAAATATAAATAGGTATTTCATCTATTACTACAAGCTGTAGTAGGTATGATATGTAGGTATATATAGCCAGGTTAAATAACTAAGTATATCCAATAGTTTTTCAAAAATATTCCAATAGCTGAATTTCATTTTAAAGCATTTTAATAAAAAAATTAATTTAACAAAATTCACTCGAGTAATCAAATAAATTCTTAAAAATTAAAATGCAGAATTATATTGTATCAAATTTCGACTAATCTAAAATATAACACTAATAAATAAACGCATGATAATCATAAACACATATCACATGCAAATATATGGGCAAGTTAATGAATAAAATCAGCTGAATTAAGTTAAATTAAATTAATTTAAAAATCTTCAGTTTAAAGTTATAATGGAAAAATATATTAACTCAACTATTGGTTTTAAGAAATATTATTCACATAGAAAATGAAAATTACGTTTCAAACATTTAAAAAAATAATAATGTTATATATAGATAGGTACCTTATATGAATATGATTTTATAACATCGTCCACATATAGTGGAATATATTTTATATTAATACCTATAGGTACCTACTTAATAATATATTTTAATTATTAAGATGAAATAAAAAATAAATTATAGAGAACAAAATTATCTAGCGACTGGTGGAGCTGATTTTTGATATATAGTCGTTTTTACTCGTTTTATGAGCTGCTAAAATATCGATAGCTTTTTATTTTTTTATTAGTGGTTTTTTAACAGCTCATAAAACGTGTAAAATTGCATATATTATGAAAAATCTACTTCATCAGTCGCTAGCACTGTTATTTACTAGTAGAGTGGAGTTTTTTTAGTTTAAATTTTTTCATGTTTTTTTTTTTAATTTTAAAATTTTACGATTTTCAATCACGGATTTTAGGTCTTTAAAAAAACATATTGAAAAAAACTCCACACAACGGCATAGTAAATATTCTCATTTTTCATAATTGTGTACATTTTGACTTTGTGATTATACAGAGAAATATTGTAGTTATAGATCGTAGTGAACGTGATTTTTAACAAATATTGTGATAACACAACAATAAAAAACGGTACTGATACATGACTATTTTTAATTACTTTAAAAATATAATTAAATATTTTTAAATTGTTGATTTCCATTTTTCTTAAAATTGTATAAAAAAAATTGCCTATTCAAAACCCCTTAAAAATCAGGTATATAGCGTTCTTTTAATAGAAAAAATAATCAACAAATTGAGTTTGAAAGTTGATAAAATATACATTTTTTAACTAGTCACTTACAAGGGCTTAGCGGAGTAAATTTTTTGGCCGATGAACAAAAAAATAAAAAGGTCATCGACTTCTTTTTGTTTTCCTATCCCATCATTATTCACTTCCAGAATTGGGCTTAGCCTTTAACGATTTAGCCGAGCGACAGTCCGATTTGGCTGACTGAAACCACTTTGGAGGAGAGAAACTTGCCCTTTCCTCCCCCCCGCTAGTTATGCCACTGGTTACCTAATGCTCACGTTTGGGTATACTGTATACATGTGTATACTATACCAATATACCATTATACTAACTAAATAGTAAATACTATAGCTATAATAATGTTACAATCGCACATAATATACATATTAGCAATATTATAGCATAAATACATCAGGGGGGAACTTTGTGCACTTAGCTTCCCCCCCCCAAAAAAATAATTTGATATTGATTATTTTTTTTTTTTTTTTTTTTTTGATTTGATATTTTTTTTCCTTATTTACATTTTTTTTAGACAATATTTTGAATAAAGACCCCCTCCCCCAAGATTTTGGAGCTAGTTGCGCCACTGCATATTAGAAGTAATTAGATTACAGAATATAGTCACAACCTAAATAGGTACCTATAATTATTCATTTTAATTTATTGTCATTTTCAAATACACTTAAAACTGAAAGTAAATACGTCTTATATATCTCGCGAGTTCAGGATATAATTAAAATGTGCCTACCTATTTAAGTACCTATATATAGTTATATTATTTATATAATGGTATTTTTGATACAATAATAACGCATAGGTATTTAATTCTAGTTATTAATTTATAAGACCTATATATCATACCTAGGACGTACATACGTAATATTTTAGAATGTAATTTGTCGATTGATTTTCATTTAGGTTTCATGTTAGCTTTAACAGCCAGCAGTTCGGTACAGTTTTATACTAGATTTGTATAACTACAAAATACTAAAAAGTAAAACCCCTAAAATAACTTATGGGTGTCGATATTTTTCGTACCTACCTATATTTACTAATCGAGTACCTATAGTTATACTCATAATATAATTATATAACATAATATAAAACATAATGTTATTTAAATTCTATATTATTACAAATATGACGACGACAAACCATATAATATACCATTATGAGTTATGAACTCATCGTTTGAACAGGTACAAATGTTGAATGTTGAATGTAATAAAATACCCAGTTGAAAATATTGGTAGGTAACTATTTATTCGGTTAACCCATCAGTGATTCATCGGTCGTTTTAGAAATTATAACGTGTAAAAAAATAAATCAAAAAAAAATCACAAGCAATTTATAACCAAATTTAGCTTTAAAATATTTTCGAACGTAATTATTTGTATTTATTAACGAGGTCTCAGGTCGTGTAATTTAATATTGCGTACCTAGGTTATATGTATGTGTAACCGACGCGTGGCGCGTACGCAATGACCTCAATCAAAATAAATTATATTCAGGTAACTCGAATGATTAATATACAGTCTCTGTATATATATATATATATATAATATCTCTTGTTACTACTAACTTATAAATAGGTATATCGTATAATGTTATGACCAATTATTGTCAGCAGTGAAACTATAGTAGGTAGGTATATTATGGAATTGTATAGTGTATTGTAGGTATATAATATTAAATGTTTGCTAAAAATAAATAAATAAAATATTAATTTATACTTTTTAAATATTTAAAATTTAATACTAGATGTAGGTATTATAATATCTAATTATAGTAAGTATACCTACTCAGTAATTGAAGTACGTATAGTAAAATAACGATTTTCGAAAATAGAATGCGTTATTCATATCTAAATTCATTGATATTTATTACAAGCTTACTCTCACTTTATGAATAATAATAAAAAAAACATTAAAAAAATATCTGAGCTTGGTAAAACGTAGACACAGATTTACAGTACCTATTTACAGTTAGGTATATTTTTGTATGTATACTTTTCTATATACAGTACACAATACGCATGTACAATGTATAATGCACCTGTACCTACAGGTAAAGCAATAAAAAAACATATATTATAGTTGTTAGCTTTAAATTAAAATGTAATGTGTGACGAGTGAGCTAAATTAAAAAATTTCCATTTTATGAAATAGTCGCGGATTCTATCAACGATAAAAATTCAAACTTAATAATATGACTTTTCCGATAAATTTTTTTACGAATAGGTACATACTGGTACAACCAAATATAATAATATACCCAATATTATATTATTAACGATTAGATAGTTGACATAAGACGTTAAATAAATGAAAATGTTTTTAAAAAAGCCCAAAAATGTTTGTCAATACGCGAATGTCCAAAATACTTACCTATATATATTATACATAAACCTATAACTATTTACGACTGATTTATTTATTGTTGTCTGCTCAAACGGATGATTAACATAAGAATCAATCGTTGCAGATCGACAAACAATCGTTTGCGTATTTTCCGCGCATTTAGTTCTTTATAATTAATTAATCTAAATAACTCACGAATGCGATTTTCAACGGCCGCGGAATTCATATTATATAACATTTTAAGGGAAACGATTTAAATTTAGGTTTCGGCATTGTGCTTTCATTGAATAATAATGGTGTTTTATCGAATAAAACAACTGCTAACTGGCATTGTATTTTTAAATTTTCCAGGAGAGCGTTTTTTTAAATAGATTCTATAGATAGATACCTATAATATTTTTATACGATATAGAACATTTTTGATATTAAAATGGACGTATTTAATTGCTTAAAATGAATAAAAATGGTATAAAGTCGATAAAAATTGTTTATTATTATTTTAATTTCGAACCCTTTTATTCTAAAAGCAGTAAGCCTCGGCGATTATTACTTTTTACGAGTGTAATATTTAATATAATATTTTTATATAGGTACTCACGAGATGTTGTAAATAACGTTATGATCAGTGGCAGCAGGAGACAGGCCAGTGGCGATACACGAGCCATCGTGCGGACGATACAACTGCCGTCGTCACACTGCCGGTTGGTTTTCACCCGATGGAACTTTCACTTTATATCGTAATCGATTTCTTCAGCTTTATAGCGGTATAATGTCTTCTCAACGTTGGACAGGTACTCGCACAAGTTGTTGTCATGTTAGGTCATGTTCGGTACCTATAGACTATATAGTCATCTAAGTACTATTGGTTATAAATTATGGTATAATAATAATTAGGTATCGTATCTATCCATAAATATTATTGATAATTTAGGCAGATAAATTGTTTTCAATTAATATATTTGAATTCAGACTTATTGAACGGGATGGATGAATTTTACTTTATAAATTAAAGTGCGTTCGGCATACCTAATAAAATTGCAATTCTTATACTTATACTGTAGGGTGATTATTTATTCTTATAATTTATAACAATAATAGATCTACCTATGTTTTAGATCATTAAATAATGTTTTGTTAACTATACCTATTATTTTGGTTACTAATAATAATAAATAGGTATATAAAAAAAAATAATAATAGGCAGATGCCTACCATTCGTATATACAAGCTTCCCGGTGAGTTTTTTTATCTCTTGAAAATATTGATAAATTTAAATAATTATATACATAATAGCATTGAATTTATAATCAATGATAATATAGGTACTCGTTTAATATATAGATACTGCATAATATATCAGATATCAATATTACATGAATGTTTAAATAACTAATATACCTATAGTATACCTATACCTATATTATTCATTAAAAATATAATGTATGTATAATAACAGATATTTATTATCAATGCCAGACTGGCATCAAAAGGCCCAGTCCGCTATTTGGTCAAAGGGTCGACGATAAGTAATGTTTGTGAGGAGTCGTAAAGTATGAAATTGACGACTTGTGCTTAATGATGACGACTTAGAAAATTTTTTTCTCTCTTCGCTCGAAATATTTCGTTACCTATATATTACTAGAGTTCAATCATATATTAAAAAAATAATTACACAAAATAGTGAGGGTGATATTAGTGCGTCTCGTGACAATATGTCAGTAGAGATTGGTAAATTTTTCTAATATATATTAGCCACTCACAATTGTTGGTCGGTCAACAAATTTTTAGAGTACACGTGATAGCACGGTGTAATTTGAGTCATTCGAGAATCACTATTTTGACAAGATATGACCACTCGCAGTAAGCTAAAATGTTAATGACATCCACATATTTTTGTGAGCCGTACTGTAATTCATTTTAGATTTTTAAATACAAGTTAAAACATCTTATATATTATATGACTATAGTGTCCGTTCATAGACGCCATAGTTACTAATATATGGTAACAATTGCTAATTTTTTTATTTTTTCCGTAGTGCACATTTTAAAATTTGAACTTAATTACCAATGACTGTGGAAGAAATGGTGCATTTACATTTACAGTTTATTTTTTTATACTATATCTTATAATATATATACCTATGCCGGTTTACCTCCAGTGTCGGACTGGTACATAAAGAACCTAGGATACATTTTTTCTAAAGGGCTACCAAAAATGTACACTCAAATCTTATATTTGTATAAAAAATCAGCGTATTCTATAAAAATTGAACTGCAAGTCTGGCTGTTTTTAAGGAATTAAATATAGGCAATATCTACATAAATCTATGTAATATATAATTACTTCTTGAACAAAAAAATGCTTTCGTTGTAATAAAATTGTGAAATTTTGACTGATCCGATTTTAATTCTGTAAAAAACTTAAGATTGTTTGACATCTTTTCCAGGTTTTAATCGAAGCTTTTTTCGAATTATGTATTTCCGCCTTAAATATTATAAGTTATCAAAATAATAAAATCGACCAACTCGTGAAACTTGATGATGATGGTTATGATTAGGTTTTCAGATTCTAAGTACTAGGTATAAATAAAATTAACACGATTTTTAAATTATCGCTTTCACAAGTATATATTTTAATCTATGTTACCGACCGAAGTTTATTTGTACGAAACATAATATTGGACGCGTATACGATATTAATATTATAATGTTATCGATGGATCGCAGGGTAAAGATTGACAATTATTTTTTTAAATAATACCTACATTATAAATTTATAATATCTATATTAATATTAAATGATATTGAAATTTTTCCACGGCCTACTAAATACATATTTATAATTTAAAATATTATTGAAGTCTTTAAATAAATTATAATCGTAATTTCCCTATATATATATATATTAATAATATAATTAATTATATTCATTTTCTAATAATCTAATATGCATTTATTAAATAAGCAAAAAATTATCAATCAATTCTTTTTTGTCGACTTAATAAGCCGAAAAAAAGATTATTTTAAGTTTTCCGACCAACCGAATTTGCTGCAGTGGCGGTTTTACGGGAGGGGGCGATAGGTGGCTCCCCCTTGACCTTTTTTTAAAATCTTTATTGGTTGCATTATTTAATATATATGACTATATAGTGTATAACAAATTATTCAAAATAAACAATTATGATTCCAATGTTTTGTCTAAACCTCTGGCATTGAGGTAGATAACAAATAGTTGTTATTTATCTCTATAGTCTGTGTTGATTTTTGATATCCGTGAAGAATGAAAAATCTCGATTTGATAAAATCGTATTTTTGCTGTTTTTTCATAATTTTTTGTAGTTTTTTCTTACGTATTAAAAATCTAATGAGAAAATCGAAAATTGATTTCTTTAAAGTACCAAATAGATGCAATTTGCTGCCGGAAACAGAATAAGCTTGTAAAGATCGGAGTATACTCCTGGTAGAAAATTTGTTAACAGAGAAAAAGAAAAAAAAATTAACATTACTTTTTTTCCCGTCGATTTTTTTTAATTTAGTTCAATTATTGCATGACTAACGTTATATTACATTTTCAGGTCTTCAAATCTCATTTTACCAACTATTTGGACTTAAGTAGGGTAAAATACCCGGTTCTTTCCCCCCCCCCCGCCCCGAAAATCCTCCCGTAGTATTTTACCACCCTATACCCATATAAGGTCACGTGATCCCACTTGACCCCAATTAACCTCTTCTAATTGGGCAATTAATCATCACTAATTGGCCACTTGACCCCAATTGACCTAGACCAATTAGCCAATTAACTAATTAGTGACTCTTAACCCTATACCTGAAATTTGTCAAATTGTCAACTTTTTTTTAATTTAACCCTTTCACCAAACTTTGCGAATTCTGTGAAAATCGACGGCGACCGTTCGATCCGACCCCTCTTTAGCCCTCGTACGTCACGAGGACGTCCGCAAATTAATTTTCGCGCTTTCGGCCCGAGAAACCTACCACCTCGCGACGTTTCTCGCCGTCGACACCGCCGCCGCCGTTATTCTTAAATTTTATATTATTTTTATCAACATAATATTATTATAACTGTACCCATTATTATATTTTTTCGACGGCGGCGGACTCTCGAACCCCGGCCGACGCGACGCCGCCGATCGATCCGACCGCGAACCGATTAAATTTAACGACCACGTCCTGTTATCCGGCGTATTAATCTTGAAAAAAAATCATTACGTTAAGTATGAGTCGTTTAAATCGCAAGCGTATTGGGATAACGTGATATGAGTTGACGGTTTATTTTGTAATATTATTGATGTAAACAAAAAATAAAAATAATGTGCACTCTGGCTTGTGCGATAATCGAATATTGTACCTACATTTCTCTGAGACGGTGTTCAATTCATTTAAACGTTTAATAATAATTGGTTTTAATTTTAATTAATATAATTACGTTATATATTACGTATATGCGTAATATATAATTACCCAAACCATTATTTACATTACCATGGGATATTGGTAAATTACCAAATACCAAAATTTACATTGTCATAGCGGCCCAACCTCCCCGGCTCCTCAGTAGCACCTCAGTGCTAATATAGGGTCGGGAGGTTGTAGCCCTCGTGCGGAAAATCCGGATACTGTCCAATGTGTTTACTTTTGGAACACAATATATATGCATAATATATAATATGTTAAGTTGATATACTTATTGTTATATAATTTTACAGTTAAAAACATGAGAGAAGTCGTTATATGCGTAACTTGTAGTCAAAATACGGTACCGACTGTTATCTGAATAGTTTAAATACGAAAAATGTCTACCATAATATCATCCGAGTAGATAGATTTGTGGATAGAGACGTCGATTGTTAAATTAACTTTCGATACGTATACACTTCGATACGGATCTCCACTATGCCAATCTGATTTTTTTGAGTTTTTTTTCTCCATCTCGGCGTTTTCAAAAATAGCGATACCTATTATAGTTTAATGTTTATCCGATATATGTGATATTTGAAAAATCTTAATAAATTTTCTTATCGTTGCAACTTTTATTATTAAGAATTTATCATTATATATATTTTTAATAATGTAATAAAATTATTTTTTTTAGTATATTTGTTTATATACTACCAACAACATATATATGGGTACTTACCTTTAATACCTTCTTCTTCTTCTTGGGTTAATCGGCTGCTAGGACCATCCCGTCTCACAACCAATTCTCCATCCATCTCTATTAATCGCCAAATCCTTCCAGTTTGTTCCGCCTCTTAAGTCTTCTATATCTCTCTTAATTAAATCTTCCCATCTCAATTTTGGTTTTCCCAAGGGCCTTTTACCTACTGGATTCTGTTCTAAAACCATTCTTAGTAGAGAGTTCTGGCTTCTCATTTAGAGATACCAGATTTCAAATTAAAAAATATGAACCGTTAAATAGGGGGGGGGGATTAAAGTGTCAGGTACCTACCAATGTACCTACCGTTCCAATATTTTATAGCCTGATAAGCTTTATAGTGTATTTTTTCAAAA
>JAIPRL010011778.1:0-12994 GCA_025469235.1 Pemphigus obesinymphae
AAACTGGTTTTTATCGAATAATTATTTCGTTATATAGAAACATCAGATTCGTTATTTGGAGATAAATTTACGTGTAATTAACAATGAAGGTCATAGTTCTTAAAAATATTTCGTTAAACAGAAAATTTTGTTAAATGGAAGTTCATTATATGGAAGTTTCACTGTATATACAAATATTATATGTATATACTCCCGAACCATTGACCGTTTATTTAAAATTTAAATCAGGGCTTGAACGCATTTTCATAGCGTTATAAATATAACGTTAAACGATTCAAAAAACGATTGAAATAGATAGCGAAAAACGTAACAGTGACGATAAACGAAAAATTTAGAAAAACATAAAACAAAATATAACGATAAACGGAAAGACTTTTATAACATTTAAACTATCATAATGTAAAACATCAAATATTCGTTAACGTTTAAATTCGTATAACGTAAACCACTAAACAATCTATAACGTTTAAATTGTCAGAAACATTAAACAAAATAAATTTTTTTGATTCGAGTCCTGCTTTAAATCGCATACTATAAATATGTGGTAAAAAACATAAGATCACAAAGTGAAGTTTGGAAGGTTCTTAATAGTCGGTACTCTATATATAGTATAGGTATTACATTTTTTTCAAGGCATTTCAATATTACGAAAAGCGAAAAAAATAATAATTCTTTGAATTTATCAATAGGTATAAACTTTTAAGAGCATCTGACAAATCGCATGGATATTCAAAGGGTTTCGCGTGAAATTGTATTATACATACTTACCTACCCGTCTACAGAGCCGTCCTGAAGAAATATTTATGTAGGATGTCACCTAAATTTTTTTTATATAATAAATATGTAAAGTCATACTAATTTAAATAGTTTTTTGGTCATTTTGTATAATAATATAATATGATATTATACGATTTTTAATAATGGCAATAGGTATGCCTATATACTACGTCATATCGTCATTTATTATTATTTAAATAATTTTGCTGTATAAATTCAAGAGGTATTAATTCAAGATGATATGTTATATATCAATAATATTAATGGTTTTGCCGCAAAAAGATTATTTGTTAATCAATCGTTAATAATGAGTTGATGAGTATAGATGTACTTATAAACGATCGTTAGATTTCCATTATTATTTCAATTTTTCGATCATTTACCAATAACAATTAAAATGTTTGGTGCTAAATTGAATCGAACGTTAAAGCTTGTGAGTATAAAATATAAATAATACAAATGCATTTTATCGGATCGTACATACATTGTGAAAAATTTATTTTTAAGTTTTTTTATATGTTATGTACCTGTTTATTATCATTTATTCAGTTTATTATTGGATGTTCTTTCATATTCTCGTATTTTCTTTGAACGAAATTAAAAGAACCGATGCGATGTCTCCAATAAAAAAAAAATAGCAACGATCCATCTTGGATTATTACGTAAATGTATTAATCACCTATTATTAAAATTTATAATGGTTTGTAAAGTTATGATATTTTATTTTTATTTAGTTAGTTTAGAGCTCTGTTTATCTAACTTTATCTTTTACTTATGTAGATATAATGATAAGTTATCTAATCTTAGATAAAAATTTCATTTATCTAAGTAAATTTATCTAGATATATTTGTTTTTAAGGAAATACGAAATTTGTATTTACTTGAATTGCATAATATAAAAAAATAATAAATGGATGATAAATAATTGTTTCTTATTATAGTTTGTTTAAAATATATAATAGGTACCTACATGCATAAGTAATTTTGTTTAAGTTTGGTATCATCTCTATTATTTCTAAATAAATAGCATGAAGAAATATAGTATCTTGAAATTATATACAAATATCAAATTTACCTATACTGTATATATTTAAACAACTTTTAAATTAAAAGCAGTAATATAGCGGAGTGTATACGCACCCGCGGACTTGTATTAGACTGCTACATTTTGAAAAAAATATTTAACCAAATTAAGTTCTAAAAATGTTTACAAAATAAAAATAGTGTAAAATATATTTTTAAGCACAATCAAAACATGTTTTTGCTATTAGATTATTATATGCGTTATATAATATTGTTTTTTAAAATATGATTTAAAATTTCTTTCGATAAAACGAATCTAATCGGTATAAAATACATATATTTCAAAATTTTGAATTGCTCTAAAGACCCCAAAATTGAGATACTATTTTTGAATAATATAAAAGCTAAGTACCTACATACTTTGTAAAAATGTCATGTATGGCCCATTTTTTTTTACCGAAATTCTAATATAGGTCACAATAAACAAATTTAATTTATGTTAATTTTACATAGGTATATTTTTGATGGAAAAGTTCTTAGGATCATTATTTTCGGAATTACGAGGAAATAACAAATTTAAAATTTGTGAAATCGTGTTTTTTTTATTTATTTATATTATTGTTTTTATGTAATTTTTCGGCGGTTTTTTCTTATGTGTTAAATAAAACTATCAAGAAAATCGAAAAATGACTTCTCTAAAGTATCTACCAACTTGATGCGATTCGCTACCAGAATATGGGTAAGCATTCATACTAGAATAAAATTATTGGTATTAATACGTGTCTTAACACACACAAAAAAAAAAGAAAGAAAGGGAAATATAAAAAGATAAACAGCAAGGAAGAGGTGAAATTCATAGTTTAGAAATATCCGTAGAATAAATCCTACTATGCCTTTATAGGTAAGTATTTGTATATCTACTATCTAGTTATGATATTTGAATAAAAATTAATGCGGATTTGTTGAATTTGGGCAAAACAGGGTTTAAATTTGATGGCCAATTTCCAATCCCCCCTCATACTTGGCCTAATTCAATATCACACAGACACGAGTCCTCTTAGAAAAGTCAGTCACACGAGCTAGTCAGTGGCGTCATTTCAGGTTTTATTAGATGGGGGCAAATTGTTGACTGGCCCCTTTACAAATAAAAATGTTTTATTTTTCCCATAATTTTTGCTATTTACCTTTCTCGTGTTGAATATGAGTCAGTCGGTTACTAGACACTAAGTTCTATTTGTCTGATTTATTAATGTGTATAATATAATGTATATTGAATATTTTTAATATGTTTATTTTGATTTTTAACATTCCGAAACAGAGTCGTTAATCAAAGTCCCCTATAAAACGAATTACCTATATCTTTCACTTTTTTTTCAAATACTTTCTCCATAAATAACATCTAGTCGTGTATAGAGTTATGAATTTAAGTTACTAAAGTATGGAATCTACTACATCTACTAATATCTTCTTACCTATTATTATTACAAAATATACTACATATTATATTATATGTTATATCAATTATAAATTGCTAATCAAAATAACATTTAGCATTTAGCCTGACCGGGCATCTCAATATAAATATTCAAACCAGGCCGGGCTTTTAAATTTCCAACGTTTTGAGACGCTCGGGTCGGCCTAAGTATTTTTTTTTAAATTAAAAACCCGGCCCGGCCGGAAAATGTTTCAATTTTTAAAATCCCGGTTCAGCCGGAGTCTGATAAATATTTTTCAGACTCAACTCGGTCAAAAGTACGAATGGTTTTTAGTACCTACTATAAACCTACAAGAATTAAATATTATCCATTCAGTCCGAACCAATGATTTTTTTTTCTTATAGCCCGTTCATAAGAAACGGGAATAAAGAAAATAAAAAAATAAAGAAATAAAATAAAGAAAATAAAGAAATTTTACTCGAAAATAAATTTAAGCCATTAAAAAGCCATGCCCAGTTCAAAATCAGTATGGACCGAGCCAATTGAGGTCAAGTACTGCCAGACCTATCCTGACATTTCCATAGTACCTTCAAGTTTTCAAAATATACTTTTATTATACCTTTTTTTTATGGGAAGATAAAGTCGGACCGGTCGATATCCCAACTATCGGCCCAGTTAACCTTTAAAAATTAGAAGGGACCGAATGCCTACTTTTCCTTCCCCTAAATGATGCCACTGGAACTAGTCTTTTGAATTCTTTTAAGCATTTCCACTTATTTTCCGTTTTAGGTAGAAAGCATTTTTCGATATTTGAAGAAAAATACGTCTCTGAATTTTTGATCACACATGGAAAAAATTCCAGCTATACGCCTGAATCGGATGTGTACACACTAATTCATTTACGACTACATCATTGATTAAGAGTTTGGTAAACAAAAAAAGTAACTTTAAAGGTAAATAATTTAAATATTTATAATGTGAAATATGACTTTTAACTTATAATAATTACAAAACATATATATTAATCAGTTATAGATTCCGAACAAAGAGAGAAATCTCTTGGTTTTAAAATAATATGTACCTAGAGAGAATATAAGGGATATCTAACATGTAAATGTAGAGGAAAACTATACTTACCCAAAACTATTGTTATAAATCGGAAATAATTAATTTTAGATAAGTACTCGAAATTTAAAAAAACTATAAAAATATGGGATCTTTTTTTTATCTAGATAAAATACTCACTTTGTTGAAAATAAATAACAATTTGACTTGGGTTTTAAAAATTTTTTCAAAAATATATTTCTATTTTCAGAGAATTATGACTTTAAATGCACAATTTTTTTTGGCGTTTCAACCACAATACTATCTGGAATTTTTCGAAAAAGCAAAATTATAATAAACACCATTTTATTTAAAGTTCTCTATAGGTACTACGTAACAGTTTTTCTCTATGTGAATTTTCAAAAAAAAAAAAAAAAAATGTAAGCATAAATATTAATAAGTCGTCCAGATACAGATTGTGGATGTTTAATCTCGGACAGAATAGCATATATTATTATTATTTTAAATTTGTCAGCAAAGATAAATTATTACATTCAAAACACGATTCTGAATAAAGTTCGATATAATATAAGTTATAATTAAAATAAAAAAACAATTTATTACCACGACAACATTTTTATTATTTTTATATATTCCATGCATTTATAAAATATTTCGATTATAAAGGTAGTTTTTCATTAAACTTAAGAAGGTATTGGGTAAATACCTCTTTCGTTATTAGTCTAAGTACCAACTAGAATCAATTTTTCTAGGCTATTTATAGCTATATAATATATATATATATATATTAAAAGTTCGATTACTATTCTATAAATCAAAAAAAAAAAACACATCATGTTAAAACCAATATATTTTTTAACTTAGAATCCAAAAATTAATATTATATCATTATAAATTGTAATATTATTATATTTTTATTTAATTTTTGTTTCGTATTTATAAAATGTATGAAAAATTACAAAAGTAAAAAATGCTGATGTGAGTAAAAATTTATTTATACTGACATCTTCTAATGTTTTTAACTTATTAGTTACCTATTAATAATGTAATAATTAAAAATTTTATTATTAATTAATGTATTTTATTGGTCAAAATAATTTATTAAAAGCCAATAATTTACATATTAAGTAACTACCTAAATAATAATTGTTATTTAAACTGAATATGTACGTGAATCTTCAACTTCAGCGATGAGTAATCATGATTTTTTTTAAAAACACATTATTACTTTTGGAATGTAATAAAATATTATTTTTTAAATTAATTCTAAAATATACATTTTGTAATTCCACAGTAGATAATATTAAAATGATAAATTTGTTTTCATAAAACTAGTAACGTACTAATTATTACTAAAAATGACAATGATAAAATATAAATTGTACATATTTTAATATGAAATAGTGAAGTTAGTTCTAATTTAACCATTTTATTTATAATATTTAAAATAATATGAATTTTTGTAAAAAATTTTATATATAAAGTACAATTTAAAACAATTATTCATCATTAATTTAAGTAAATATATAAGTGTATAATATTTTAATCGGAATTTATTTATGTTTTGAAAAATATCAATAATTTTATTAAGTTAGGAAAAATTAATAGATTTTAAAATAATTTTTTGTTTTTAGCTAGTGTTCCATTACTTCTATGTCCATCATGGTTTACTAATATTTGGGGTATTAAGCGATAAAATTGGAATTAGAAAATCACTTATCATATATCTTACATTGGTACTAATAATTATAAGTTGGCTAGTGCTTGCATACGCGCCGAATCTTTGAGAACTATTATAATTAGAAGAATTATTATAGGGATTAGGTACACTTGGTAAGTTTTTGACATTGAAAAATAGTAGTTTTACTATAATAGACCACCTAAATGTTAAAAGTGCATATGTAAATAATAAATCATAAAAACAAAATATTACAATATTATACTCGTATTTAATAAATACTTTAATTTTTAATTTACAAAGAAGCTTTGGATATCATTATTATAAAAAATTATTAATTGTCATTGATCATCAAAAATATTCACTAAAAAATAATAAAATTATAATTTAGGAGATATGATCATTTATTCGTAATTTCATGTAATTCATTTATAATCTATATATTATTAGTATCAGGTACATTAGTAATACATTTAACATACTAATGAGAAATAAAGTTAAAAGCTATTAAAGCTACTCTAGTTTCGATAATTTCGGTAGTTTGTTTGCAAAGTAAAATCCTCTAAAAATAGGTAGTATCTATTGTAAGTTTTGATAACATTCCTTGTTCAAACAAATCTGACATATTTAATAAACACTTCGCATCTGTCTACTGTGCTTCAAAAAAAGTAATTAGACAGTTCCAACCCTCTCCACATATTATTTGACCTACTTAATAATGCTTTTTTCTCAGTTAATGATGTTCATGATAAATTAGTTAAACTTAGTCGTAGGTATACAACTTAGACCTGTTAGAGTATTTGGTGAATTTTTATACAACATTTATTGGCTTCTGGTTTTTCTTTCGGAAGTCACTTAATGAATACTTTAATTTTCTACTACTTTTCAACTCAATTGCATCTTTCCACTTTTAAAATCTGGTATTGAAAAGTTGAGAAATATCGTCCAATTGCAACACGTTTAAACATAGAAAAAATAATATTCATTACATTTATAAAGTCATCTATTAATCATCAACTTTCGGGTTTCCTCTTCCCCTCTTTCCTTCAATATTAATTATCTTTACTCATTTTATTGTTCCTGTCTCTTCCCTCCTTAAAACATAACACAGTCACCTGAATCTAATCTCTTTCATATATTTCTACCACTTCTATACTATTTCTTATATACTCATTTCTTCTCTTGTCACTCCACTCATTCACATTAATATTCTCATCTCTGCTACACTCATCCTCTGTTCTATCTTCTTATTTATTGCCTAACATTTTGATCCGAACATTATTGTTAGCCTAACCACCGTCTTATAAAATGTACCTTTTAACCTAATTTGGATCCTTTCATCACAATAAAAATATCCGACGCTATATTATCTGAGCAATATAGACTCATCTGCAAACAGCATGTACTCTATATATTCTATGTTATTTCATTCATTACCAGGGAAAATAAGTAAGGATTTGAAGTCCAATCCTAGTGAACTCTTACACTGATACAAAAATCCTCAATTTCTCTACACTTACTCCTCACTCTTGTTCTCATTCCTTCATACATGTCCTCATATGCTCAATTACACTAAAATATAATGGGGGGGGGGAAATTCCTGCATATTTTAATTAGATGTATATTAGTGACATAATAAATTAGGTCAAATATTTTAAAATATAATACAAAAAATGGTTGAGGGGAAATATCCCTTTGCCATTTTGGATCTAACATTATTGACGCCTATCTATATATTATAATGTAGGTACTAAGTAGATACTTATATACATAAAAATAGGGCCTAATTCAAAGTCAATTTTATATTTACTTTCCGATAAATTTATGGACTCAAAAAGAGATTGAATTAATCTATATTACCTATACTATATTAAAATACAAATATGGTTTTCTATAAAAAAATTTATTTATTTAATGAATTTAAAATATTCTATTAAATGTGTATGTATTGATAAAATATAATCATGCATACTCACACTATAATTTCATACTATATAGTTATGAATATATGGAAATATATTTATAATTTAGATTCCGAACCAAGTATATTGATGCAATCATTTACAATATTATAATAGTGTGGATTTTTCCAAGTTTTTTCCCACACACATTTAATATCTTTTAACATAGATTATAAACAAATATATAAACATATTTTATTCTTGGAAACGAATATTGATTGTATTTATAAAATAAAAAAATACCCAACGTAATCCAGGCAATATACAAGTATCTAGTTAATAAAAATTATAAAAACAATGTAATATATAGATAGGTGCCTACATATTTATTATGCATTTGTGTATAGTTCTATGTGTAGAGTTTAAAAAAAAAAAATATAATACCTAGATACAAAATGCTGATTTAAATATTTATTACCTACATTAATATCAATAGGTATTAATCAGATTATTTTATGATAATATTACAAACGAAGTAATAATAACTGATATAGAACTATAACATAGTGTTTATGAACATTGAACGTCTATTGAATATGACAATAATTATTAAAACGATAATGTATGAGTACAGAATTATTTTTAAATTAACTTGCTTAAAAAAACTTAAAAGTAAATGTAAAAATAGCCTGATAGTAGGAAATGGAAACACTTCGCTCGTTGGATAAAATACTGGTGGTGGATGTATATTGAATTTGAAAGTAATAATAAATCATGATTGTATGTCATATAATTAACTTCTCCCTATCCATTTTTCTCAATATAATGTTTCCCCAAAAAAAATTTCCAATCTAATTTTCCCAAAAAATCATTTTTCTAATTGAGATTAGAGATCACAAATCCTTGGAGCACTATTAATATAGATACTACTCGTATTATTAATATTTAATCCCCGCTATTCTAAGTTGAAGTGCTTCAGACCCGGAGTTCACCAGCTCATTCAGCTCCAAGATTTTAATAATTATAAATTGTTACTCAAAAATGAATTATATAATTCCAACATGATATTATAAAAATAAAAAGTATAGAAATATTTTTATCTTTATGTATTATGAAGACATTTTTTTATTTTATTATCAATTATATTATAAATATATGATCACGTGATTTTAAATGATTTATGTATGGTTTGTTTTAGGTACCTACAATGAATGGAATTGTACATATATGTGGACACGAATTAATGTTTTTAATCAATAAAGTATATCCGTAATTAGTATCAAGATGTGGAATTGAAAATGTATGTACAGTATTTGCTGGCTTTTGCCCGGCAAGTGCTCTCTATGGTGCATTTATAATGCCGAAAATAAAAGTAGTGGGACTACTATGTATTGTAACTACCTTGAGTTAAGCTACTTCGTATGGAAATCTAAAACTATGTCAATATAATCTCACGGGAGATATGTATCTTCATCAAAATTCTGTTTACTTATGTTATATTTTTATTTATTCTAATTGATTATAGGTATCAACTTTATACTTATAATTAAAACTTAATTAAATACGTAGGTAGGTATATACATTTTTTGAATAATTATTTTAACAAAAATTGTTACTTGACCAACTAATTTAGTTGGGTATAACTATCGATGCTAATCGTGTACTACTATGTTTTGTTATCAGGTTAATTTTCAGGCAATATATTACAAAAGTTGTAGAATTTTATTATTTAGCATAAACACAAGTAAATTAAGGAGTTCTCATTTTATATGAAGGTACACAATATGATGAAGAAAATTTATAAAATTATAAGGCCTAATTATATTAAAGGACCATACAACACATAAAAATGACAGGCTCAACTTATTGATAATTAATTAATATAAATAATAGTAAAATTTGTTTACGTTCATTTGTTAAGGAGCTAGAGTTCGAGAAAGAGAGCCCCGTGATGTCATACAATGCATTAATATAGGAATCATAGACGCAGTTCAAAATATTTATTTAAATTTTCTGTTATATTCGACGAAAATGAAAAATTAATAAAATAACACATAAAAATAAATATTAAATATTAAAAACACAGCATACGCCCGGAGATTTTAAGGAATTCTATATACCTAATATATAAAATATTTTGGAGAAAATATAAAATCTAATAATTTTAAAACAATCCTGTGTCAGTAAAACTTTTTTTTGTTGTGTAATCACGATATTTATTTAAAAACATGCGTATATGCAAAACTAATGAATAATTATTTTGGTTGGTTTGGTCGTTTTTGAGTACCTATACTTATTACAAAATTTGTAGATGACAATATTTTACAGACAATATTCGAATCGAATTTTAAAACAGGGAGTCAAAACGGTTTCAAATTTTTCTAGGAAATAATAATAAAAAGAAGATTGTATTCATCGCAAAATATTAAAGAGTAGGATAGGTACTGTTGTTTAATATAATCGACTAAGGATAAATGTGTTTTATATATTATGTAAATCAATATGGGAATAAGGAGTAATGAAAGTATGACATTTTGTGAGCAAGTATAAAAATAGATAAATAGTTATTCAACATCACATTTCATGACAGAAAGTGGAAAAGAAATATTATGTTTGGGGATGGCCACAAAAACGTCCTTTTCCATTTTCTATTACATTTATTGCTAAGTAAGTTAAAAATTAATTTCAAGACACTATGAAAAACATATCAAAAGTTTATAGTGCATATTTTTGCATATTTGGTGATTTTTTAGTTTTAAGAGCACATTTTTTAATTTTACAATTTTTTAGAGCATATTTAAAGATTAATGATAATACAATTAAAAAATACAATATACATACCTATATCATGTTTTTAAGATTTATAGGGTCTTCCAGATGATATAGCCGGTCACGATATTGTCAAACTTACTTTAAATATGTGACAATATTACTTCCACCGACGTTGAACGCCGTTTTTCTAAATATAAAAAAATTTATAACGGATAATCGGCGATCTTTAAATTTCGCAAACATTAAACAATGTTTAGTGATTCAATGCAACAATTTTGAAGATAAGACACTAAGAACAAAATTATACCTTACGCAATTTAATTAAAATTACTTTTAATCATGTAGGTACCTCTACTTAGCGATTTTCCTAATTTTTATTATTTATGCTTTGCAGATAATATGTAATTTAATTAAATCATTAGAAAAGAAGAAAAAAATGTAAATTTTTAAAGTTATTTTAAAAATAAAGTACCTATTTAAATATAAAATTTTACTTTATACAGATATTTTTTTTATCATTTTTCAATTTTTGTAATTTCAATATATTTATAAATTTAATAAAATACATTAAACTATCCTAAGAATATTTATTCAGAACTACATATTTGTAGTATTATAAAATATTTGTATTTATATAAATATATATGTAAAAAAAAAAAAAATGCATATTTTTAGAGCATATTTGTACTTTTTTAAGTGCATAAATGCATGCATATTTAGTACTTTTTAAGTGCATTAACTTCCGAGCCCTAGTAATAATTGAATCAAGCCATTTGATTGAAGCTATCCCCAGAAAAAATAAACATCATTGTAAAACCAAAAAATCCTTTACTCTATTCAGGATTTTAAAAAGATATATAATAAAAGTATCTGTATTAATTATATAGTTCTAGTATATACATTATACCTGTTATAATGGTAAAACAGTAAATAATTATATAATGTTCAAAGTTGAACAAAATTCTAAATAAAATAATTTAAAAATATAAATTTTACGGGTAATTTTTATAGATTATATCTGGGAGATATGTATATATATTAAGTTCAAGAGTCCGGGAAAATTTATTTTAAAATTTTCATTGCTTTCATACAAAATTGCTAATATAACTTACCATACTTGTGCATCTTCTCGAATTTGTTGAGTTTTGATTCGAAAACTGTCTTCAGTATTTTAGTAATAAATCAACATGAAAAATATATTATGAATTTTTTTTTTTGAGCACTTGAACTTGACGAGTAATGACGATATTTGTTTATCTGTATATTTCTTATATCTATTGTGATTTACTTTTCGTGAGATCAATAGAAGATTCCAATGCTTGAAGAAATTACATCAATTGCTCAGAAAATTACAATCAAAGTGAAGTACAACATCCGCAGTTCAATGGTTGGGTAATATGGGGAAGTTTTCTCCCTTGTATTTATTTATGAGAGGGAAATCAAAGTTAATTGTCATGAAAAAATATTCGATATAGTCCTGCGGATGCCTTTTCATACGTGATGGGGCCATGCGGAAGGACTTGTGTGATTAAGAACGCACTGTTAATTTTTTGTATAAAACTTTTAAGGAAAATAAAATTTGATGTAATCTATAAAGTTTACACTTTTAACCGCATCATCACTAAATTACATTAGTGATGGGAAAAATGCAAGACCAAGACTATACTAGAGCTAACAAGACCAATACCAAGATTTTACTATTAATTATAATATATATATATATAATATATATTAAATATTATATATAGCAAGACTGAAATAAAAATTGTATGCAAGACTAAGACCAAGACTTGACTACAAGACCCTTGCAAGTCTTGCTTTTAAATAAAATAAAAATTAATGAATTAAATATATTATTTGATGTATTTTTTTTCTTGGTATAGGTACACTATTTACAAAATTGGACACCGAATCTCCAGATTTCTTATAATGTAATCATCAATATCCCATTGTAATATTTTCGGAAATGATTATCGTCTATGGATCATATGGTACGCGGGTAAATAAATTTCCTACTATACTATTTCTCGAAAGTAAAAGGGGAAGGAGAAGAACATAGTCCCGTCTGGAAAATACAAAAAAAAGTGACTTTTAGTATGTTATATACACGTTTTATAATATTAATAATTGATATAGTTAAATGTAATTTAAAATAAAGTATGTTTATAATCCCTCATTTTTTCAACTATCGAAGCTACTCCTATACTACCTGTTACAGTGGCGTACGCAGGATTTTTCAATGGGGAGGGCTTGAAAATAAATAAGTAATCAGTAGACACAAGATTAGGCATGAAAGAATAAAGTAGGTGCTATTTGAGTGTTATAATAAAATAGGTACTGTT